>JABMCL010001116.1:265000-315000 GCA_018857735.1 Alviniconcha marisindica | reverse complement strand
TGCAGCATGTTGTAAAAAGAATGTGTAAACTTCTCACAATCAATGATTGTCATTACATACATGACAAGAATGTACACACTTATTCACTAAATGTTACTGCATGCATGCTGTAAAAAGAAGGTGTTATGTCTAACAATTCTTTAGTGTCATTACAAGCAAGTAAAAAAAAAAAATTAAATAAACAGTTAACCTCTAACAGTTATTTAATCAATTAATGTCTTTACATACATGTAAAACAAGTGAGTTGACATATCATTCATTAAATGCCGCTACAGACATGTAAAAAAAAAAGTACCCAAAAGGAATGCATCAACTTCTCAGTCATTAAATAATGTCATTATGTACATGTTATAAAATGAATGTGTCAACTTCTTATCATTCACTAAGTGTCCTTTATACAATGTTGCAAAACAAACTAGTCAGCTTAATAAGTACACATTCAATCTGGTCCACAAGACACCACATGGCTGTCTTAACAGTGCTAGAGCAAGTACAAAAACCCATATCAAAACGGTCCACATCACTTTTATTAGTCACTTACTAAAGCCATTACAAAAGTACCAAAATGATCCAGAATGCATTACATTGAGGTTTTACACAACAAGAGAGTGCATGCACATGTAAATGCAGACCAACATTGCCTAAACCTCAACACACAATGTCACCATACGCAGTTTCAAAGATCTTGCTCAAGCCGTGTCAGAGAAAATGCCAACCAGAATGTTGCCACCAGAGGGTAAATTGTTTCCTTTAAATGGGTGTGTCAAGCACAGTGTGGCTGGTCACAGCCGTGTTGTATCCCCATCAGACAAGAACCTTTCAGTTAAAACCACAACCTCTCTCATTCTCTTTCTGATGCCACTGGCTTGGCCAGTCATCATTACAGCAACAAATTTGTATGAACTGGTAAAACACAGTGTAATGCAGACTGTGTGAACAGGTGAAACGCAACGCAATGCAGACTGTGTGAACAGGTGAAACGTAATGCAATGCAGACTGTATGAACTGGTAAAACACAATGTAATGCAGACTGTATGAACAGGTAAAACACAATGTAGACTATGAACAGGTAAACACAATGTAATGCAGACTGTATGAACAGGTAAAACACAGTAAAGCAGACTGTATGACAGGTAAAACACAGTAATGCAGACTATATGAACTGGTAAAACACAATGTAGACTATGAACAGGTAAACACAATGTAATGCAGACCGTATGAACAGGTAAAACACAGTGTAATGCAGACTGTATGAACAGGTAAAACACAGTATAATGCAGACTGTATGAACAGGTAAAAAAACCCACAGTGTAATGCAGACTGTATGAACAGGTAAACAGTGTAATGCAGACTGTATGAACAGGTAAAACACAGTGTAATGCAGACTGTGTGAACAGGTAGAACACAGTGTAATGCAGACTGTGTGAACAGGTAAAACAGTGTAATGCAGACTGTGTGAACAGGTGAAACAATGCAATGCAGGCTATCAGCTGGCTTATCAATGGTCTTCAATGGATCACACAGAATGTCACCCAATGCCCAGATCTCCAAGACTGAGGTACAGCTCAAGACAAAGAAATAAATGCATTATCAGACACCAGCACTGTGCTAGATCAAATACAACTCGGGCTGGAGAACTGAGACACATGCCTCCAAACTGACAAACATTCACCCATTGTAGCCTGGGGGAACTGAGTATTCTTAACTGTGGGGTGCAAAAAAAGAAAGAAAAAAAGAAGTGACTGAAATACATGTGCATAAATTTGCTTTAAGAATGGAGAACTATCATCCATACCAGTCGGTTTAGTCCTCTGGTACTGTATACAAATACTATTCATGATCCATTACTTCAGCTGTTCTCTCTCCTTGCTCTGCACTGGCCCATTACTTCAGCTGTTCTCTCTTCTAGCTCTGCACTGGCCCATTACTTCAGCTGTTCTCTCTTCTTGCTCTGCACTGGCCCATTACTTCAGCTGTTCTCTCTTCTAGCTCTGCACTGGCCCATTACTTCAGCTGTTCTCTCTTCTAGCTCTGCACTGGCCCATTACTTCAGCTGTTCTCTCTTCTTGCTCTGCACTGGCCCATTACTTCAGCTGTTCTCTCTTCTAGCTCTGCACTGGCCCATTACTTCAGCTGTTCTCTCTTCTTGCTCTGCACTGGCCCATTACTTCAGCTGTTCTCTCTTCTAGCTCTGCACTGGCCCATTACTTCAGCTGTTCTCTCTTCTTGCTCTGCACTGGCCCATTACTTCAGCTGTTCTCTCTTCTAGCTCTGCACTGGCCCATTACTTCAGCTGTTCTCTCTTCTAGCTCTGCACTGGCCCATTACTTCAGCTGTTCTCTCTTCTTGCTCTGCACTGGCCCATTACTTCAGCTGTTCTCTCTTCTTGCTCTGCACTGGCCCATTACTTCAGCTGTTCTCTCTTCTAGTTCTGTGATGTGTGCATCAGCCCTTTAGTTCAAAGACTCGCTGCACTAACATAGGCTGCTTACATTTAGTCAGAGCACATATTATAACATGCCAAACATTCAAATGGAAGGTGAGTGGTGCTCAAAAAATTTATAATATTCATTACCATTATTTTCACAATCATCATTATTAATAACGATATTGATAACCATTTGGCCCCACAAATTCTGTTCTCAATGACTATGAGTGCATGCATCTTTTATACCAACACATCCCCTGCTCTAAACCTGCATGCTTGCTTGATATTAACACACATTCCTTGCTCCAAATATGCATGCTTAATATTAACACACATTCCTTGCTCCAAATATGCATGCTTGATATTAACACATTCCTTACTCTAAATCTGCATGTTTGATATTAACATACATTCCTTGCTTCAATTAAGCTTATGTGTTGTACACTGAAGATGCAGGTCACAATGACACCTCTCCTACACCAACACAGGACTTGCTCTCAAAGCCTGCATCTGTTACACAGGACCTGCTCTCAAAGCCTGCATCTGTTACACAGGACCTGTTCTCAAAGTCTGCATTTGTTACACAGGACCTGCTCTCAAAGCCTGCATCTGTTACACAGGACCTGTTCTCAAAGCCTGCATCTGTTAGACCAACAAACAAATGTTTGCTCAACACATGCATCATTTACACCAGCACAAAGTAAGATGCGCTGATAAAATAGAACAATCTGCAAAGCACAGACTTCAATAATCCATATGTGTTTTACATCGTTATCTGAACATTGCTATGAACTGAATACAGTGTTGTTGCACATCAGAAAATAATGCATGATCCCTGACTGTGTGACACATAAATCAGCCTCAGAGACAGTCAACAGTGCCTCCCCAGCGTTACAGGGTTGTTCATTGTATACCACAGTAACACCACAGGCACAGGATCTCATTACCAGCAACACAAGGTCTTCTCCTCATCATTTACCAGCAACACAAGGTCATCTCCACATCATTTACCAGCAACACAAGGTCATCTCCACATCATCACACACACACCCAGCTTTCACAATCAACACATGAACATCACAAATTTCACCTCATCCTTTGATCCTGACTTTCACATCCCATCTGTTGATCCTGCAATCTTGATTTTCACCGTCAACACAAGGACACTACACATTCCACATTATCAGTTGATCCTGCGATCTTGACTTTCACCGTCAACATAAGGACACCACACATCCCACCTTATCTGTTGATCCTGCGATCTTGACTTTCACCGTCAACACAAGGACACCACACATTCCACCTTATCTGTTGATCCTGCGATCTTGACTTTCACCGTCAACGCAAGGACACCACACATTCCACCTTATCTGTTGATCCTGTGATCTTGACTTTCACCGTCAACGCAAGGACACCACACATTCCACCTTATCTGTTGATCCTGCGATCTTGACTTTCACCGTCAACGCAAGGACACCACACATTCCACCTTATCTGTTGATCCTGCGATCTTGACTTTCACCGTCAACGCAAGGACACCACACATTCCACCTTATCTGTTGATCCTGTGATCTTGACTTTCACCGTCAACACAAGGCACCACACATTCCACCTTATCTGCTGATCCTGTGATATTTACTGTGATCTTCACTTTCACCGTCAACACAAGGACACCACACATTTCGCCTTATCCCTTGATCCTGTGACCTTCGTGGTGCATGTTTTCCAGATCTTTATAGTTTAGTAGTCACATTCTGCCTAGTGGCAAGTTTCATTTCATCCAAACACATACTTGAAAATATACACTGAAAATACTGAGAATGTTCACTGAGGGTGGCTCTTGCTATGCTCAGTGGAATAACATGTACATAAAAGCATGTGTGTGTGAGAGAGAGAGAGAGAGAGAGAGAGAGAGAGAGGAGTAAAATTAGTAAGTAACTTGGTGTTTTATGCCCAGTCAACCAGTGTGTGGGTGAGAAAGAGAGAGAGAGAAATGAGAAGGTTTGTGCAAGTGTGGTTTTGTTCACTGACTTTCAAATAATATAGGCAATGTGTCATCAAGAAAGAAAGGGTAGATTTTCTAGTCTTTATCTTTCACACACACACACACACACACACACACACACACACACACACACACACACACACACACACACACACACACACACACAGCACACATAGGCACAAAAATACAGGCACACACAACACAACACGGCACACACACACACACACACACACATACACACACACACAATGGCATACACACACACAGGCACAAAGAAATACACGGGCACACACACACACACACACACACACACACACACACACACACAGGCCTACACACACCCAGGCACACACACAACACATGGGCACACACACTCAGGCAAAACAACTGACGGTGAAAATGCCTCTGAGGCAAGACGAGATTAGGCGAAACCAGACTGAGTGAACTGCGGTGCACCGCAACACAAGCTACTCAACGTTAAATAATTGACAATGGCAGTAGTCCACATTACAACATCAACTACAAAATGCTGTCTGCATTACTGTTACATCATCAGCAACAAATGATCATCCAGTTATCACCAGCACCCACACAAGATAGTCTGCATTACACTGACTGAATGAGAAAATCATGAAAACACAAACAAGTGTTCACTCAATAACAGTCACATCAACCAATCAAACTAACAGTATGAGACCAAACATCTAGATCTGTAAAACCACTATGACATGTAGAGTCATTAATAAACCACTGTACAATGAGAGTCATCATTACTAAACAAAACACATTAGTCTATCACACACACACACACACACACACACACACACACACACACACACACACATACAAACTTTCAAAAAGATGATGTCAAAAAGTTGCTACACAGTCCTTGTAAGTTAGCAATAACAGGTACAGTGAGAACTGCAGCCATTATGTATGTGTGAACAACTCCAATCAATGCAGGACAGTGTAAGGTCTGTAAAAATCATGACAGCAGGAAACAAAAAATACTACTTAGTTGATAGCTACTTGGCATTCAATGCCCAGGCAACTGTGTAGGTTATAACAGGGTTGGGTAAAGAACACAGTGTGAAAATATCACAACCTCAAAACAAGCACAAGTTCAACACCTATACATTCTATTTCTAGCTAACAACAACTCGCACAGCCACACAGCTCATCCGCAGGCCATTAAAATAGTAATATCATCTTCCACGTTCTCCACAATATCAGGGTGAAAGAGAATCAGTGACATTACAAGTAAAAGGCTGATTTAATGTCCTGTCATGACACACACCACTTCCGGGCTTAGAAGACTCCAGGAAAAAAATTATTCAGTGAACTGCAGGGGAAACTTCCTAACTGCTACACCCTTTTCCATTAATATAACAGAAAAGGTACGGTGTGCCAATGGCAGTCCTGTTTTGCAACAGCATGACAGATGTTTCCTTCATCTGATGGAATGTTTACTATGACCAGAACAAAACATATTGCACTATTCATTTCTCCCACAGTCCTCTGTTCTTCATCCCAGTTCCTCTTCCTCTTGTTATCAACAATGCTACCACTGACAGCAGTGTGGTACCTCTGACATGGCAGTACCCCTGACTGCATGGCGGTACCCCTGACAGCATGGTGGTACCCCTGACAGCATGGTGGTACCCCTGACATGGCGGTACCCCTGACAGCATGGGGACCCCTGACAGCATGGTGGTACCCCTGACATGGGGTACCCCTGACAGGCGGTACCCTGACAGCAGGTGGTACCCCTGACAATGGCGGTACCCCTGACAGCATGGCGGTACCCCTGACAGCATGGTGGTACCCTGACATGGCGGTACCCTGACAGCATGGTGGTACCCCTGACAGCATGGTGATACCCCTGACATGGCGGTACCCCTGACAGCATGGTGGTACCCCTGACATGGCGGTACCCCTGACAGCATGGTGGTACCCCTGACAGTATGGTGGTACCCCTGACAGTATGGTGGTACCCCTGACAGTATGGCGGTACCCCTGACAGCATGGTGGTACCCCTGACAGTATGGCTGGTACCCCTGACATGGTGGTACCCCTGACATGGTGGTACCCCTGACAGCATGGTGGTACCCCTGACAGTATGGTGGTACCCCTGACATGGTGGTACCCCTGACATGGTGGTACCCCTGACAGCATGGTGGTACCCCTGACATGGTGGTACCCCTGACAGCATGGTGGTACCCCTGACATGGTGGTACCCCTGACAGCATGGTGGTACCCCTGACAGTATGGTGGTACCCCTGACATGGTGGTACCCCTGACAGCATGGTGGTACCCCTGACAGCATGGTGGTACCCCTGACAGTATGGTGGTACCCCTGACAGAGTGGTACCCCTGACAGCATGGTGGTACCCCTGACAGCATGGTGGTACCCCTGACAGCATGGTGGTACCCTGACAGTATGGTGGTACCCCTGACAGCATGGTGGTACCCCTGACAGCATGGTGGTACCCCTGATATGGCGGTACCCTGACAGCAAGGTGGTACAGCAAACAACAGGGTAACCCCCCTGACAAGATGCTACCTCTGACAACACAGCACTACCCCTGACAACAAGATGCTACCTCTGACAACACAGCACTACCCTTGACAACACAACACTACCCCTGACAACACAGCACTACCCCTGACAACACAGCATAACACTACCCCTGACAACACAGCACCCCTGACAACATAGCACTAACACTACCCCTGACAACACAGCACTACTCCTGACAACAATGTGCTACCCCTGACAACAGGATGGTACCCCTAACAGCAGGTCTTCTTTTGACTTGTAACATTTTCTTAAAGGAATATCCATTCCAAAGGACTGATATTTTCCCTTGAAGTACACACATTACTAACTGGACAGGAACTCTTTGAATTAACCAAGCATAATATGAACTCAAAACAGGCATTGTTACAGTGGTCAATGCAGACATTGTTACAGTAGTCAAGACTAGACAGGTATTGTCACTACAGTCAAGGCAGGCATTGTCACATTCATCCAAACATGCCTTTTCACAGTGATCAACAATGTCACAATTGTCTAGACAGGCACTGTCACAGGAGTGGACAAAAGCACTATGCCAGTGGCAGAGACACACACTGTCACAGGAGTGGACAAAAGCACTATGCCAGTGGCAGAGACACACACTGTCACAGGAGTGGACAAAAGCACTATGCCAGTGGCAGAGACACACACTGTCACAGGAGTGGGCAAAAGCACTATGCCAGTGGCAGAGACACACACTGTCACAGGTGTGGGCAAAAGCACTATGCCAGTGGCAGAGACACACACTGTCACAAGACAGATGAGGGCTAGTGACTGTGGCGTGTAAAGTCACTGTGGGTAAGGATTCTGAAGGAAGGACGGGAGGGGAAGAGAAATATGTTTGTACCAAGGAAAGGAAGAGGGAGTGAAGGAAGAAAAGGAGACAGGAAGCTGACAGGAGGTGGGGAGATAACCCAGTTTACACCATGGACAGGAAGAGAGGAAGAAGGAAGAAAAGGAGACAGTAAGTTGACACCAGGAGGGGAGAGAAACAGGTTTACACCATGGACAGGAAGAGGGAGAGAAGGGATGGGGAAGGGGCACTTGCTGTGAAGGAAGGAGGGAAGGACGGCGAGCAGGACAGGAAGGCTGATGAGCAAGGAGTGAGACAAACACTAGCTTCTCTTGCACGAAAAACGCTGATCAGCAGGGAGTGAGACAAGCACTAGCTTCTCCTGCAGGAAAGGAAGGCTGATGAGCAGGGAGTGAGACAAACACTAGCTTCTCCTGCAGGAAAGGAAGGCTGATGAGTAGGGAGTGAGACAAACACTAGCTTCCCCTTGCAGGAAAAAGGCTGATCAGCAGGGAGTGAGACAAACACTAGCTTCTCCTGCAGGAAAGGAAGGCTGATCAGCAGGGAGTGAGACAAACACTAGCTTCTCCTGCAGGAAAGGAAGGCTGATGAGCAGGGAGTGAGACAAACACTAGCTTCTCCTGCAGGAAAGGAAGGCTGATGAGCAGGGAGTGAGACAAACACTAGCTTCTCCTGCAGGAAAGGAAGGCTGATGAGTAGGGAGTGAGACAAACACTAGCTTCTCCTGCAGGAAAGGAAGGTTGATGAGTAGGGAGTGAGACAAACACTAGCTTCTCCTGCAGGAAAGGAAGGTTGATGAGTAGGGAGTGAGACAAACACTAGCTTCTCCTGCAGGAAAGGAAGGCTGATGAGTAGGGAGTGAGACAAACATTAGCTTCTCCTGCACGAAAGAAGGCTGATCAGCAGGAAGGACAACCTGCCAAGTGAGCCAAGTGCAAACTGCAGCAGCCTCTTGCTGTGAAGGATGACAACCAGGATGGAAGGATGATGAGCAGGAAGAAAGGATGATAAGCAGGAAGGATAAGCAGGAAGGAAGGATGATGACCAGGAAGGATGATGTGCAGGAAGGAAGGATGATGAGCAGCAAGGATGAGCAGGAAGGAAGGATGATAAGCAGGAAGGATGAGCAGGAAGAAAGGATGATGAACAGGAAGGATGATGAGCAGGAAGGATAAGCAGGAAGAAAGGATGATGAGCAGGAAGGAAGGAGGATGAGCAGGAAGGAGGATGAGCAGGAAGGATGAGCAGGATGGAGGAAGAGCAGGAGGGAAGGAGGATGAGCAGGAAGGGGGAAGAGCAGGAAGAAAGGAGGATGAGCAGGAAGGAAGGAGGATGAACAGGAAGGAGGATGTGCAGGAAGGAAGGATGATGAGCAGGAAGGATAAGCAGGAAGGAAGGATGATGTGCAGGAAGGAAGGATGATGAGCAGGAAGGAAGGAGGATGTGCAGGAAGGAAGGAGGATGAGCAGGAAGGAGGATGAGCAGGAAGGATGAGCAGGATGGAAGGAGGATGAGCAGGAAGGACCAGGAAGGGAGGATGCTAACTAGGAAGAAAGGATAACAAGCAGGAAGGAAGCCGCATCACAAAGACACAAATGCTAGCTGCAACAGCCGGTCTCCTTCTTCTCCTGCTCCACGTAGTCTGCCACACAAAACTTGGGCTCGTTGGATCGCCGAGTCTTCTTCATCTTCAGATCTCTGAAAATAAAATTTAAAATGCACATTCTTCTACTAAAACCAGTTTTATCTAAAGAAGGCAGTAAAGCCCTGGGCTCAGGCAACAGGACAGCATGTGCAGAAGACACAGCAGTGGGCCAGTGGAAAAGGCAGTCAGACAACAGAACCAGTTTTATCTGAAGAGGAATCGCACAGTAGTGCAGCCAGGGGTGAAGGTATCAGAATCAAGCAGTTGTGGGTTCAAATCTCCCTTTGGACAGTAGTTTCACCCTGGTCTCAGGCTGTCTAGTTCTTCGGATGAGGTGATACACAAGACACAGCCAGGCCATGCTTTGCAGCTGTGCTTGGGGTTTGTTTTGGTTCCTTTATCTGTTGCTGTTGTTTTGCTGAGAGGGTTCTTGTTGGTTCCAGATTATCTCCCTTTAACAGATCCTGCCTGGTCTTTCAAAACATATACAAAATACTGGTCTTTTTGAGAAAGAAAACAAACAAACCAAAACGGACCCCAAAAAGGCAAAACTTGGCTATCTTGTTTATTTAAGATGACATCGGCTGAAAGGCAGCTCCTTATGTGTGTCAGTTATGCTTATGAGTAATACATAAAAAAACATTTTAAAATTCTGTCTGAGAAAATGTGCCATAACACTGATGTACTATATGACATCAAGTGGGGCTGAAATTGACTAATTAATTTTTTGTTTTCATAACAGTAAACATCATTCACTACATCATTCATAATTACTGCCCATCCCATTCATTATCAATCCACACTTTCACATGTAAGGACCATTTCGCTTCTCATCTTGTCATCTCCGTTACCTTGAAAATTTCACCCTCCCACTTTTACATCCTATTTCAGATTTTGATATCCTTGTAACATTACTGTCCTGATTTGACACAATAAGCCCCACCCTTTGAAAACTATCCATACCCCAGTCCCCCAATACAAGCTTTGTTCCACCCACGCCCAGTCTAAGATGAAATCCCATTGTAATTTGGAATGGCCTCCACTGGACTTTCACAGCATGAACACACACAGATCCACCCTACCCCATCACTGTCTGTCTGTCAATGAGCGGGAATCATTGCAAGTTTTGTGACATGAAGATGAACATGCGATAATTATGGACGGGACTGCTGCCGTTCTGATGATAAGACTTTCCTAAATCCCTTGAGTGATAATCAATGGTGCGGCTCTGCTTAACCTTTTCACTGCCTCCGTGTTTGTAACTGTAACAGCAATTGCTGACATACCACACCAGTGCTCATCATCCAAACTCTGCCTGCCTTATCTAAATTCATCAAACCAGAAAAAGACCTGGGTTCTCAATGGAGCATTCTTGTTGAAACGTTGCTTCAAATTCTCAAGGGACTTTCGTAGATGGTAGTTCTTCACATCATCATAGGACATCATGACTCTAAAGCCATGTCTTGAGAGTTCCAGTGTTCCAAGGCAACACAGGAGGCAGTGGTCTTTAAAAGCTGATTATTTCAGAACTGTAATACAAAAATGAAAGGGTGCACACTGGATGATGTCATAATGCAGTACCTTCACAGCTATTTTCAATGGTGTAACCACAAAAGGCTTCCTGTATCCAGTGCTTTCTGGAGTATCCCGCATACCAACACTTCCCACTTTCTATATCCAGTGCTTTCTGGAACATCCCACACACCAACACTTCCCACTTTCTGTATCCAGTGCTTTCTGGAACATCCCACACACCAACACTTCCCACTTTCTGTATCCAGTGCTTTCTGGAGCATCCCACACACCAACACTTCCCACTTTCTGTATCCAGTGCTTTCTGGAACATCCCACACACCAACACTTCCCACTTTCTGTATCCAGTGCTTTCTGGAACATCCCACACACCAACACTTCCCACTTTCTGTATCCAGTGCTTTCTGGAACATCCCACACACCAACACTTCCCACTTTCTGTATCCAGTGCTTTCTGGAACATCCCACACACCAACACTTCCCACTTTCTGTATCCAGTGCTTTCTGGAACATCCCACACACCAACACTTCCCACTTTCTGTATCCAGTGCTTTCTGGAACATCCCACACACCAACACTTCCCACTTTCTGTATCCAGTGCTTTCTGGAACATCCCACACACCAACACTTCCCACTTTCTGTATCCAGTGCTTTCTGGAACATCCCACACACCAACACTTCCCACTTTCATGCCTGGCAGAGATCAGAGGGCAGCATAACAAGCTTATCCTGCAGCCAGGACTCCTTATTCTCCTTCCCATGTCACTCACATGTTCCCCTCCCATTTCACTAACATGTTCACCTCCCATTTCATTAACATGTTCACCTCCCATTTCACTAACATGTTCCCCTCCCATTTCACTAACATGTTCACCTCCAATTTCACTAACATGTTCACCTCCCATTTCACTAACATGTTCCCCTCCCATTTCACTAACATGTTCACCTCCCATTTCACTAACATGTTCACCTCCCATTTCACTAACATGTTCATTTCCCATTTCATTAACATGTTCACCTCCCATTTCACTAACATGTTCACCTCCCATTTCATTAACATGTTCACCTCCCATTTCACTCACACGTTCACCTCCCATTTCACTAACATGTTCACCTCCCATTTCATTAACATGTTCCCCTCCCATTTCACTAACATATTCACCGCCCATTTCACTAACATGTTCACCTCCCATTTCACTAACATATTCACCACCCATTTCACTAACATGTTCACCTCCCATTTCACTAACATGGTCACCTCCCATTTCACTAACATGTTCACCTCCCATTTCACCAACATGTTCACCCCCCATTTCACTAACATGTTCACATCCCATCTCACTAACATGTTCCCCTCCCATTTCACTAACATGGTCACCTCCCATTTCCTTAACATGTTCACATCCCATCTCATTAAAATATTGTTCACCTCCCATTTCATTAAAATGTTCACCTCCTATTTGATTAACCTGCTGCTCACCAACCCACTTCAAACGCAGCATACAGAGCGCCAAGAACAGTGACCCCACCTTGCAACAGCCATAAAAGCCAGGTCGACATTCACGCCGGTTTTGGCACTGGTCTCCATGAAGGCAACACCGTACTCCTGAAAAACACAAGGAGAAAGGATTCACATCACAAGCACAGACATCTTTTGTCTGAACAACACAAGGAGGAAGGATTCCCATCACAAGCACAGACATGTTTTGTCTGAACAACACAAGGAGGAAGGATTCCCATCACAAGCACAGACATGTTTTGTCTGAACAAAACTGGTTCACTTCACAGGCACAGTCATCACCTGTCTCAACAAGAACAACTCACATCACTGACATAGTCAGCACTTGTCTCAACAAGAATAACTCACATCACTGACATAGTCAGCACTTGTCTTAGAATCGATTCACATCATATTCGGCACTTGTTTCAACAGTAGTGTTTCACATCATAGCCACCATCAGCACTTGAGTATTAACAACAATGATCTACACCACACACAAAGTCAGCACTTGTGTCTTAACAACAATGATCTACACCACACACAAAGTCAGCACTTGTGTCTTAACAACAATGATCTACACCACACACAAAGTCAGCACTTGTGTCTTAACAACAATGATCTACACCACACACAAAGTCAGCACTTGCGTATTACCAACAATGGTCTACACCACACACAAAGTCAGCACTTGTGTCTTAATAATTATTCACATCATTGAAACAGTCAGCATGTACATCTTATTAATGATTCACAGCAAAAAAAAATATAAAAAAAATATAGTTATTACAGTAATCATGGCTGTGCCACCCAATGACTTAGTCTCTCTTTCTCACACACACACGTGTGCACACATACACACACACGCATGCACACACACACACACACACACACACACACAACACACACACAAGATCACAAGATACTAGTTATCATACCCGCCCTAGTCGCTCTCCATCCTCCTTGCGGATGGCACGCTCAGCAGTGGAGTCACACTTGTTGCCTAGCAGCATGATGACAACGTCTTCTTGAGCATACTCATTGATCTCAGCCAACCAGGCCTGCACACAATTCAATTCACCAACAGTTCACAGAGAGAGTGAGAGAGAAAGAGAGTGCATGTGTGTGTGCATGCATGTGTAAGTATATTTGCGTGAGTGTGTTTGTCATTTCATATGTGTGCATGCATGTGTGCGTGCGTGAGTATATTTGTGTGAGTGTGTGTCTTTTCGTAGGTGTGCATGCATGAGTGTGTGGGGAAGAGCCTTATAGTTAAGGCAACAGGGCATTAGGTGATCACCGCCTTAATGTAACAGGGCATTAGGTGATCACCACCTTGAGGCAACAGGGCATTAGGTAATCACCACCTTAAGGCAAAAGGGCATTAGGTGATCACTGCCTTAAGGCAACAGGGCATTAGGTTATCACCACCTTAAGGCAACAGGGCAAGAGATGATCACCACCTTAAGGCAACAGGGCAAGAGATGATCACCACCTTAAGGCAACAGGGCATTAGATGATCACTGCCTTAAGGCAACAGGGCATTAGGTGATCACTGCCTTAAGGCAACAGGGCATTAGATTATCACTGCCTTAAGGCAACAGGGCATTAGATGATCACTGCCTTAGGGCAACAGGGCATTAGGTGATCACCACTATAAGGCAACAGGGCATTAGGTGATCACCTTGAGGCAACAGGACATTAGATGATCACCACTATAAGGCAACATGACATTAGGTGATCACCGCCTTGAGGCAACAGGACATTAGATGATTACCACTATAAGGCAACATGACATTAGGTGATCACAACCTTAAGGCAACAGGGCATTATATGATCATTGCCTTAAAGCAACAGGGCATTAAGTGATCACCATCTTAAGGCAACAGGGCATTAGGTGAACACCACCTTAAGGCAACAGGGCATTAGGTGATCACCGCCTTGAGGCAACAGGGCATTAGATGATCACTGCCTTGAGGCAACAGGACATTAGGTGATCACCACCTTGAGGCAACAGGACAGATGATCACCACTATACGGCAACAGGGCATTAGGTGATCACCACCTTGAGGAAACAGGACACTAGATGATCACCGTGATAAGGCAACAGGACATTAGGTGACCGCCCCTTTAACCACTCTGCCTAGACTGACCACTGCTGTGCTGGCTTGCTGGCCTGAGCTTGCCACCTTCATGTCACAGGAAGCAGGCTGTTTTTCCACATAATTTCCATTTTAAAAAGAAAATTAAACTAGCAAAATACTGACACAGTAAGTGCCCTTTAAGGTGACAGGACATCAGGTGATCACCACTTTGTTGTGACATGACAGTAGGTGAGTAGGCGACCACCCCCATAAGGTGACAGGACACTAGGCGACCACCCCCATACGGTGACAGGACATTCAGTGACTACCCTCATAAGGTTACAGAACAGTAGGTGACTGCTCTTGTATGGCAACAGGACATTAGGTGACCATCATACCATCCAGTGACCAACAGGACATTAGGTGACCAGTCCAATAAGAAGTCAGGTCATTAGGTGATGGGGCATTAAGTGACAAGCCTCCATAAGGTAACAGGACAGTAGGTGAGGCAGGACATTAGGTGACCACCCCAATAAGACAGGTCAGCAGGTGATGGCGCATTAAGTGACAAGCCTCCATAAGGTAAGAGGACATTAGGTGACCTCACCAGTAGCACACCAGGACACTGAGTGACATCCCCGTCAAGGTGACCGCCCCCATCAGCTGACAGGACGTCAGATCAGACAGCGGCTGCAGGATGCGAACACTGAAAGGTACTGGCTATGAAAGAAGGTACTGGCTATGAAGAGAGGTACTGGCTGAAGGGAGGTACTGGCTATGAAGAGAGGTACTGGCTATGAAGAGAGGTACTGGCTATGAAGAGGTACTGGCTGAAGGGAAGTACTGGCTATGAAGGGAGGTATTGGCTATGAAGAGAGGTACTGGCTGAAGGGAGGTACTGGCTATGAAGAGAGGTACTGGCTGAAGGGAAGTACTGGCTATGAAGGGAAGTACAGGCTGAAGGGAGGTACTGGCTATGAAGGGAGGTATTGGCTATGAAGGGAGGTACTGGATGAAGGGAGGTACTGGCTATGAAGGAAGAGGGCAGCGACAAGCAACAAGTGTTGGAAAGCTGAGCAGACTCTGCCCAGTGCGGCGTTCACAAGTTGTGCCACTTACCAAACCCTCTGTACAGCTTGCCTGCTTTTGTTAGCCACACACTGATCAAGCAAAGGTGACCTACCCTGATGTTGTCAAAACTGGCTTTGTTGGTGACATCGTACAGCAGAAGTAGAGCTGTGAAGAAAGCATTAACATTTGAGTGAAGACACATTCAATTCAAAATGTGAGCAGTCATTACTGCATTTGACTTATACTAGCACTCCCACTCATATAATTTGAATTTCGATTTTCATACTGCAGTTACAATTCATACACCTCAGTTTTCACACTAAAATTGATTTTTGTTATAAACTGTGCAATGCAAACACTTATATCCCCTACCCCACATTTTCACAATATTTATACAATGCAATACTATACAATATATAAAGGCAGGTGGTATTCCATACTAAACCTTCACAATATGCATACAATGCAACACAATACTGACAATCGAGAACAGCTGGTATTCATACTCAGCTCTTTATCCACAATAATGATTATATGTACAATGCAGTTTAATATAATCCACAGTGAGACTGAATGAGACTTACACGCTGTACTTCCAATACATACACACAATCCACACTGAAACTCACAATGAAACTGATAGTACACACAATCCACATTGAAAAGACAGCATTTCATACTGTACTCTAACAACAACAGGCATGTACTGGTCTACGCTTTGAGACATATGGCCTTCTCAATCTTCTGTTTCCTTGTACACATAATGAACAAGACGTCCGGTGTCCAGAGCACCAGGTAAAAAGTATACCTTCATTGAAAGTAATGCCTAGTGAGACTGAATTTACCTTGAACCATTCTGCTGTCTTTAGGACATGTACTGGTCTTTATCCATTACATTCTGCCATCCAACCAACATGGTTTTTGTTGTCTGCTTATTTACTTCTTGTTGCTTTACCCGTTTTATTCTACCACCTACTGCTCTGTGTGTAAATCCACCCACAGTGCCGTCTGCCTGATGGGTGTTTGTCCACCCCACTCTGCTGACATGAACTGTGTCTATCCCCACTCTGCTAAACAGATCCAGTTTTATTCCTATTGTTGTTTGTCAGTGCATTACATCTTATTTGTTGCTTGAAAATGGTTTTCACTGAAAGTTAGCGCACATTTTATATTGTCTAATTAAAATAGGCATTATTTTTAATCCCTTGTGTTTTGATCTTGTTTTCAAACACTAGCAGTTAACTTAAATTCAGATTTTTTTCTTTCTTTCGAACATATAAAATACTATATTTTACGTCAAATGACAATGAGCCCATAATCTCTCTCTCTCTCTCTCTCTCTCTCTCTCTCTCTCTCTCTCTCTCTCTCTCTCTCTCACACACACCACACACACACACACACACACACACACACACACACACACACACAGAGGTGTGTGTATGTGTGTGCAAATGCACAGTGATTAACCCACAAATAAAACATGGTGCAAAATATAAGCCAAAACTGTGCAGACATCTAGTCATCTCCACACAAAAAACACATCACAAGACCACACTCAATGGACACACTGACCAAACAAAACTACAAAATCAATTGGTGAAAAGGTTCATTGGAATAATTTAACCAGTCACAATAACAGTTTAACAAATTGTGATGGAAAAAATCAGTTAGAAACCGTCTGGCATTACATCAGGGGAAAGAACCTTATTTTGTATTAGTCAGTAGATTCCTTTTTACGGGTAGCATCACCAAACTGAACAGTTTATGGTTGTGGTGGCCCCACCAGACTGCCACCGCCCCCCCCCCCCCCCCCCCCCCAAAAAATAAAATAAAAAAAATTGAAGAAAAACAAGAAAAAGAAGACAAAAGAAAAAACATTATGGTTCTGGTGGCCTCACCATACTGTCCATAAGAAAAAAAGAGAGGGAAACTGGTTATGGTGGCATCACAAGACTGTCCAAAAGAAAAACAAAGAGGTAAACTGGTTATGGTGGCCTCACAAGACTGTCCAAAAGAAAAACAAAGAGGTAAACTGGTTATGGTGGCCTCACCAGACTGTTGCCTGATAAAGTGTTACAGCTGAGTTCAGAGTGGGGCCACCCAGCAAACAGTTACAATGCAGGGCTCCATCACAAAACCTCCCCCTCCCCATCTCTTCCTCCTCCACCGCATTCGCCATCTTCTTGCTCTTGTTCCTGTCTTTCTTTTTTGTTTGTGCTATCCTCATTCTTTCTCAATCTTTATGGGGACAAAAGAGAATATAATTATTTTATTAATACCCTATTTCTTTTCCGCAAATTTTCTTTTCTGATTTATGCACAGATTCCAACAATGAACTCAGCAAATGCAAAACAGAACTGGATCTCAAATTCACAAACACTGCATAAAAACATGAAAAAGTAACAAACTTAGCACACAGAGATGTATGAAACTGGTCCACTTTCTGTGCCTAACAAATTTTCACTTGACAACTAAGAGGAAGTGAAAGGGGCGACATGTACATCACATCACAAGACAGGGGAAACCACAAGAAGAAAAACAGGATGGCCAATCAAACTTCTCCCCAAACTGACCCAAAAATCACACTCTGTGAACCTGAATGCAAGCAAAAATAGCAATGGCACCACATTACAATTAACCTAAAAATAAATAGAAAAAATTATTATTATAATTCTATAGTGGATACAATGTCAATGAGATGCCAGTGCCAGGTTTTGAACCTAGTGTCCCTCTATGTTGACTGTTCAACATTTTGGTACCATTTATTATACTCAAAAATGCCAAAATCAACTTAAGCAGCTTCAACAGCAAGCTTCAAATGAAGAATACAGTAAGGGACTTTAATCAGTCTGGCTTCCATTAAGGCAGGCCTGATCTGGATCTTGATGCGCACTATAACTAATATAAGTGTGATATGCTGACAGGGCCCAATCTTGGGTATAGCATCAGCAGACAAGGGGGGAGCACTCAATGTTTTAGGGGCAGTGAGAGATTTGTGTCTTGCTACCATTTCCTGTTCTTGATGTTTATGTACCACAATGAAGAAGCCATAACATTCTGATATCTATGCATGTACGGTTTCCAACAGGCTCACAGCCACACACACCGGAAATTCCCTCTGTAAAGTCTCCCAAACTAGCATACTGGTTTAGGCAGAAGAAAAAAAGACACAAACATTACTAGGCCTCATTCTGTTTCGGACTGAAAAAAATACACAAAATGCACTTTTGACAAGACCAGAGAAAAACCAGACTTTGAAGACGTGAGCATGGTTACAGCACACACGACGTGTGGGACAACACAGACTGTGATCCAATACAAACACACAGTAACAGTTATTGCAAAACATTGGAGTAAAATGGGACTGGTACAGTGGTAGCAACACCAGCCGGAGAACGAGAGACACAAGAGGCTGTGATCCAATACACACTCACAGAAACAGTGATAGCAAACACACTGGAGTTAAAGGGGACCGGCAGCAAGATGAGCCACAGTGGACACAAAGAATATGCAGGCAGAAAATGCATGAACTGCAAACAAAACGAATATTCAAAAAAACGCATATGTCCATCTCTGCATGCAGCTAGTCGTCCAGTCTCCATTCATATGCCATATTACTGAGTGCTGGTAAAAATCTTTATTCATATGCTGTATTATGGTGCTGATAAAAATCTCTATTCATATGCTGTATTACGGTGCTGGTACCAATATCTATTCATATGCTGTATTACTGAGTGCTGGTACCAATCTCTATTCATATGACGTATTACAGTGCTGGTACCAATCTCTGTTCATATGACGTATTACAGTGCTGGTACCAATCTCTATTCATATGACGTATTACAGTGCTGGTACCAATCTCTATTCATAGACGTATTACAGTGCTGGTACCAATCTCTGTTCATATGCTGTATTACGGTGCTGGTACCAATCTCTGTTCATATGGCGTATTACAGTGCTGGTACCAATCTCTGTTCATATGCTGTATTACAGTGCTGGTATCAATCTCTGTTCATATGACGTATTACAGTGCTGGTACCAATCTCTGTTCATATGGGGTATTACAGTGCTGGTACCAATCTCTATTCATATGCTGTATTACAGAGTGATGGGAATGCAAACTTGCTTCCTGAAATGTTGAAATAATCTGCAGAATAAAGCAAGATCTTTTATTTAAAATCAAGAAAGTTTTATTGCTGGTGTTCTTATTTTTTTTATATATGCTCACATTTTTCAACTTTAAACTGACAACACTGCTCTTAGGTTGGTCTAGACCATAAGACCTTGTACTCACAGAGAGCTCTGTTCTCTCAGCAAACCACAGTCTGATCGGTATACCCACAATGTCATGCCAAGCTGTCTGATCTCAGTACTCACACAAAGCTGTCTGACCTGTGTTCCTAAGGTGGCACGCCAAACTGTGATGTCAGTACTCACGCAAAGCCCTCGGTGATGTTTACTCATGCAAGTCTTGTTAACGTATTGTTATATAAGAAATAAATTTT
This sequence comes from Alviniconcha marisindica, assembly GCA_018857735.1. NCBI lineage: Eukaryota > Metazoa > Mollusca > Gastropoda > Provannidae > Alviniconcha > Alviniconcha marisindica. The sequence continues at coordinate 294,839 of JABMCL010001116.1, read as the reverse complement.
GTTTAAACCAAGTCTATCTGGTCCATGTATTCCTACAAAGCTGTCTGATCTGTATATTCCTCCGATGCTCTCTGACCTGTTAACTTAGTGCATCTGCCAAGCTGTCTGTGTCCTCATGCAAAGCTGTCTGATCTGTGCACATAATTATGGTATCTGTAAATTTGTATCCACTCAAAGTTGTTGGATCTGTGTACAGCAGTATAAAGTGAAAGGTAGAGTCTGGGATGGATGGCTCTGGCGTGGCTAGAGCTGATTCATTTTGTTGAAATATATACAGACAGCGGCCAGAGGGCACAAAGTTGCATTCTCACCTCACCCACTTGTGCAGTGCCATATGATTAATGTGCCTGACGCACGAAGACAGAGTTTGGTGTGTGTGTGTGTGTGTGTGTGTGTGTGTGTGTGTGTGTGTGTGTGTGTGTGTGTTGTGTGTGTGTGTGTTGTCTCAGGATTAATGTGACAAAGAATGCAAGCAGTTAGAAATAACTTTTATAAGTTCAGTTTGGTTCAACATACACACACATCACGGTGTTGTGAATAAAAGTGCCAGCCTCTAATGCGACGACTAGCTGCAGCTTCGACAGACGAAAAGTATGCCAGCACGCATTTCAATATGCAAATGTGTGCTAGCGATGAGGTACCATGTGCGTCTCTGTAGTACGCGTGTGTTATGCTCCGGAACCGCTCCTGCCCAGCTGTGTCCCAAATCTGAAAGATCCAACGACAAGGGGCACGTGAAACACACATCCACGTCCGCACAACACACGGTCGACAGAGAAAGAGTCAAGATGGAGAGGTGGAGGAAGAGAGAGGATGGGGTCACAGGCAGAGGGCGAGTCAGACGGACTTGGAAACTGCTTCCTCACTGCTGAAAGTTGGTTTCACACAGGTCACTTCCACTTCATCTCCCGTCTGCTTTGCAACAAATTATCTGAATTGGCTTTCACGCTCAGTCATAGACGGCTGAATAGCGCGTCAGAGAAACATACGACTGAACAACGTCACAGAAAGCTTTCACATTCATTCAAGGACGGTTGCGCCATACACCAGAGAAAGCTTACACGCTCAGATACAGACGACTGAAAAACGTCAGAGAAAACGTTCACACTCAGTAATAGAAGACTGAACAACGTCAGCCAAAGTGTCACAGGCGATTGAACAACGTCGGAGAAAGCCTTCACACTCAGTCATAGACGACTGAACAACGTCAGAGAAAGCTTTCACACTCTGTCACAGGCGATTGAACAACGTCAGCCAAAGTGTCATATAAGATTGAACGTCAGAGAAAGCTTTCACACTCCTTCACAGACGATTGAATAATACGTAAAAGAAAGCTTTCACGCTCTGACGGACGACTGAACAACGTCAGTCAGTCACAGGCGACTGACTAACAACAGAGAAAGCTTTCACATTCTGCCATAAACAACTGAACAACGTCAGAGAAGCTTTCACACTCTGTTATAAACAACTGAACAACGTCAGAGAAAGCTTTCACACTCTGCCATAAACAACTGAACAACGTCAGAGAAAGCTTTCACACTCTGCCATAAACAACTGAACAACGTCAGAGAAAGCTTTCACACTCTGCCATAAACAACTGAACAACGTCAGAGAAAGCCTTCACTGACACTCAGTCATAGAGACTGAACAACGCGCCAGAGAAAGCTTCCACGTTCAGATATAGACGAGTGAACAGAGAAAGCTTTCAGTTGCACACTCAAACTAGCTGACTGAGCAACGTCAGGGATATCTTTCACACTCAGTTATAGACCACTGAACAATGCATTAACGACAGTGTTCACATATCAGTCGCAGACAACCTGAACAAACTGCCAGTGAAAGATTTCACACTCAGAGACGAACGGGGGTAAAGAAAATATTCTCACTCAGACACTGACGATTCAGTTTAACAAATTGTCGAGGCCGATTTTGAACTCAAAGAGGACTGGAAAAAGAAAGCTTTTTTCACTCCGTCAAAAATGTAATGTCAGGGAAAGCAAAGATTACTGGGACAACATGTCAAAAAAGTCTTCTACACTCAAAGACGACTGGGACAACATGTCAAAAAAGTCTTTCACACTCAAAGATGACTGGGACAACATGTCAGAGAGGTCTTCGACACTCAGAGAACGGGAACTTATCAGAGAAAGCTCTCACATTCAATCACAGTCGACTAGAAGAAAGTCTCAGAGAAAGCCTTTGCATTTAAATGTGACTGGGAAAAAATGGCAAAGTGTTAGCGAAAGCTTTCTCAAAGACGACTGAGACAAGTGTTCACTGTAACAAAACACCGCGAACATTAAATCCCGTTGTACAGGTAAACTGCAACTGAAGGCAAAACGTTTCGTCAGAGATCAGGAGTTGTGTGAAAGTCGAGGTGGCCGTCCTGGGATCCCCGTCCCTAATAAGCCTTATGGCTTCTGGGGACTTAAACTTTTGAAGAAGAAGAAGCCAAAGCGTGTACAGGTGACATGGCAATAAAGCCAGCTGGATGCGAAGCTAGGTCTGCAGGTGGCCTGCAGCCAAATCCAGGTGAGTAGGTGGCCTGTAACTAAAGACACGTGTGTTGCTGACCAGTAATAAAATCCAGAACGTGTGTCTATAGAAAATCTCTAGCAAAAGCCAGGACGTGGGTCTACAGAAAACCTGTGACAAAAGTCAGAACGTGTGTCTACAGAAGACCTGTAATAACAGCCAGAACGTGTGTCTACAGAAGATCTATAGCAAAAGTCATAACGTGTGTCTATAGAAGACCGACAACTAAAGCCACAACGTGTGTCTACAGAAGACCTATAGCAAAAGCCAGGACGTGTGTCTACAGAAGACCTATCGCAAAAGCCAGGACGTGTGTCTACAGAAGACCTATAGCAAAAGCCAGGACGTGTGTCTACAGAAGACCTATAGCAAAAGGCAGGACGTGTGTCTACAGAAGTCCTATAGCAAAAGCCAGGACGTGTGTCTACGGAAGACCGACAACTAAAGCCAGAACGTGTGTCTACGGAAGACCGACAACTAAAGCCAGAACGTGTGTCTACAGAAGACATATAGCAAAAGGCAGGACGTGTGTCTACAAAAGACCTATAGCAAAAGGCAGGACGTGTGTCTACAGAAGACCTATAGCAAAAGGCAGGACGTGTGTCTACAGAAGTCCTATAGCAAAAGCCAGGATGTGTGTCTACAGAAGACCGACAACTAAAGCCAGAACGTGTGTCTACAGAAGACCTATAGCAAAAGGCAGGACGTGTGTCTACAAAAGACCTATAGCAAAAGCCAGAACGTGTGTCTACAGAAGACCTATAGCAAAAGCCAGGACGTGTGTCTACAGAAGACCTATAGCAAAAGCCAGGACGTGTGTCTACAGAAGACCGACAACTAAAGCCAGAACGTGTGTCTACAGAAGACATATAGCAAAAGGCAGGACGTGTGTCTACAAAAGACCTATAGCAAAAGCCAGAACGTGTGTCTACAGAAGACCTATAGCAAAAGCCAGGACGTGTGTCTACAGAAGATCTATAGCAAAAGCCAAAACGTGTGTCTACAGAAGATCTATAGCAAAAGCCAGAACGTGTGTCTACAGAAGATATATAGCAAAAGGCAGGACGTGTGTCTACAGAAGACCGACAACTAAAGCCAGAACGTGTACTGACGACCTGGAACAAAAGCCAGAACGTCTCTACAGAACAAAAGCTTGAATGCGTGTAGAACAACCTGTAACAAAAGCCAGAACGTGTGCCTACATAAGATCTATAACAAACGCCTGAACGCGTGCCAACATAAGATCTATAACAAAAGCCTGAACGTGAGTAGACGACCAATAACAAATACCAGAACGTGTGTCTACATAAAACACAGCAAAAGCCAGAAGGCGTGTATATGACCTACAACAAAAGCCAGAAGGCGAGTTGAAAGACCCTATAACAAAAGCCAGAACGTGTGTCTTAGACGACCGATAACATAAACTAGAACGTGTAGAGGACCTAGAACAAAAGCTAGAACGTGTGTAAACGACCTATGACAAAAATCAAAGAAAGTAGCTGGCCCTGCTCTAAGCATGGGGGGACGTAAGTCGACAAATCCAGGAGTGTTGCTGACGTTGCTGTAAGCAAGGGGGGACGTAAGTCGCCAAATCCAGGAGTGTTGCTGACGTTGCTGTAAGCAAGGGGGGAAGTAAGTCGCCAAATCCAAGAGTGTTGCTGACGTTGCTGTAAGCAAGGGGGGACGTAAGTCGCCAAATCCAAGAGTGTTGCTGACGTTGCTGTAAGCAAGGGGGGACGTAAGTCACCAAATCCAGGAGTGTTGCTGACGTTGCTGTAAGCACGGGGGGACGTAAGTCGCCAAATCCAGGAGTGTTGCTGACGTTGCTGTAAACAAGGGGGGACGTAAGTCATCGAATCCAGGAGTGTTGCTGACGTTGCTCTATGCAAGGGGGGACGTAAGTCACCAAATCCAGGAGTGTTGCTGACGTTGCTGTAAGCAAGGGGGGACGTAAGTCACCAAATCCAAGAGTGTTGCTGACGTTGCTGTAAGCAAGTGGGGACTTAAGTCACCAAATCCAGGAGTGTTGCTGACGCGTGCTTAAGCTAAGTGCACAACTGACCTAAAACCTGAAGTGAACTCGGTTTTTACCGCCCAGTCAACCATGACGGTTATATCAGGGCGAACCAGAAGAAGGGGTATGGGTGACCAGTAAGTGCAGCCAGAAGATAGGTGCCGATGAGCTGTAACCAAAGCCAGAAACTGTGTAGATCACCCGTCACCAAAGCCAGCCAAAGAAAATGTGTAGATCACCCGTCACCAAAGCCAGCCAAAGAAAATGTATAGATCACTCGTCAACAAAGCCAGCCAAAGAAAATGTATAGATCACCCGTCACCAAAGCCAGCCAAAGAAAATGTGTAGATCACCCGTCACCAAAGCCAGCCAAAGAAAATGTATAGATCACTCGTCAACAAAGCCAGGCAAAGAAAATGTGTAGATCACCCGTCAACAAAGCCTGAACGTGTGTGGATCACCCGTCACCAAAGCCTGAAAATGTGTAGATCACCCGTCACCAAAGCCTGAAAGTGTGTAGATCACCCGTCACCAAAGCCAAAGTGCGTAGCTCACCCGTCACCAAAGCCAGAAAGCGTGTAGATCATCCGTCACCAAAGCCCAACAAAAACAAAAAACTGTGTAGATCACCCGTCACCAAAGTAGGTATATCACCCGTCACCAAAGCCAGACGAAGAAAGTGTGTAGATCACCCTTACCAAAGCCAGACAAAGACAGTGTGTAGACGACCTGTTACCAGAGCCACACACACAAGGTGCGCAGGTGAGCTGTAACCAGAAGACTTGGGAGAAGTGACCTGTGTGGACCCAAAACCATGAGAGCCAGAGGGAGACACTTGTCGTGAGGCCCGTCCCCACCACCATAACCTACCGTTGGCATCACGATAATACGCGCGAGTTATGCTGCGAAAGCGTTCTTGCCCTGCTGTGTCCCAAATCTGAAAGACAAGCATACATCACCACCTACGTCACCAGCTGTAACAGAAGCGCAGCTATCACCAAAATAGTATATCGTCCAAATCCCTGGCTGTTTAACAATATACACGTACACTAACTCAGAGTCGCCTAAAATCACTGGCTGCTCTGCTGATTTCTAAGATCAGTGTCACATTGTACTTTCACCACCCACACAACTTACCACTTTATGTTCTAATAAAATAAGTGTCGTCGCGTAGTCACCACCCAAACCACTGGCTATATTTAGCTATTCTAACATACTGTTACCATGTGATGTCACCAACAACCACATAATACAACTAAAATCGGCACGTGATTGTGTGGTAATCACCACATCACCAGCCACGGTTGCCGGAGAATCATGTTCACCAATTAGGCTCCTGCAGCAATTATTCCGCGGTACTGTCCATCATTGTGAGTGGGTCAAGGCCAAAAAGGTCGTGTGTGCGGTGGAGGGGCGGGGGGGGGGGGGGGGGGGGGGGGGGGGGGGGGGGGGGGGGGGGGCACGATGTACTGCTGGACCTTTCCCGTGTGCTGTTTTTTGAAGTCAAAGGGATACGGGTGAAGTTGTTTGGGGCGTCACCTGAACTTCTGAGTGTATACTGTTCACCCACACTCCGAACACTAGTTGTCTTCTTCTTTTTTTTCTTTTTCTTTTTGCTGAGTCCAGAAAAAAAAATATTTCACCATTTTATAGTAAAAATGCAAATGTTAATAGATTTCAGTCTTTTTTACAGTAAAAAGAAACGATTATTGGTAAATTTATCGCACTTTTTGAAATTTATTATGAGTGAATTCTGATGTCAAGTATACGTAGAGCGATAACAGATTATTATTTTTTCCATCTTTTAATTTTTATTAATGTTGTAATCTCTAGTTTTATAGAATGTATGCCTGTCGAATCCCCCTTTCCCCCTAATCTTGTGTGCGTGTGTGTGTGTGTGTGTGTGTGGGGGGGGGGGGGGGGTTGCAAGCGCGCGTCTGTGTATGTGAGTGAGTGAGTGAGTGTGTTTGCCGTTCCCATCCATTTTCATTTTTTCCTCTAGCTTTTGTTTTGGGTAATCTTTTCTCTGGTTTCTCGTTGTTTTTGTTTTGGAAATGCGTACGATTTTGTTTTTGTTTTTGTTGCTGTTTGTTTCTTTTTGTTGTATTCACTTGTATTTTATGTTTACTGCCGTGTCTTACCAGATGTTCTTTCATTGATGTTCTTTCACTGGGGTTTCTGAAATAAACTACTTGACTTGACTTGCTTGGAGCAGTGCTTGGAGTCTGCTGTTCACCCTGTGGGATCATGGAGGCAGGGGTGGGGATTGCCCGACACCCGGAATGCACTGTTTATTCTTTGTTGGGTAGACAAGGTAAAATCATCATCAAACTCTTTGAGCGTACCCTTCGTTTTTTGAGGGGTAAAGGGGGTGAGGGGGTGATGCTGTCGACTGACCACGTGACTGTAATGCTCAGTTTGTGTGCTGGAGGTGGGTGAAACTCAACGCCCTCTGAATGTACCAGTCATAGTGTGTGATTTGTGTGCACTGGATAGGTTTTACTCAAAGAGCAACGAGTACCTAAACACAATAAAATTATTCTTTTAAGCTAAGACTTTCGAAGAACTTAATCCTGTTGAACCCGTGTGATCAAGGTGGAGCGGGGGCCCGGGGGGGCGGGGGGGGGGGGGGGGGGGGTGCGAGAAGTCCAATCAACAGAACTGCTCCGATTCCTAAAATACGATTAATAGAGGAAGACTTAGAAGTCCAAGAACTGCACTGCCTGTCAAGGCAGTATTAGCCCACGTTGTGGTATGATCAGTAAGTGACAACTGACAGGTCCAAGAACTGCGATGATTCAGTGCAAACGACTAACCTGCCCATTAAACAGAACTGCTGAGCCTGTTAATCAGACACGATCAATACAAGACAGCTGAGGTCATCTTGTAAAGCACAACAACTGAGGCTATCTTGTAACATAAGACAACTGAGGCCCTCTTGTAAAACAAGATAACTGAGGCCATCTTGTAAAACAAGACAACTGACGCTATCTTGTAAAACAAGACAACTGACGCTATCTTGTAAAACAAGACAACTGAGGCCCTCTTGTAAAACAAGATAACTGAGGCCATCTTGTAAAACAAGACAACTGAGGCTATCTTGTAAAACAAGACAACTGTGGCCATCTTGTAAAATAAGACAACTGAGGCCATCTTGTAAAACAAAGCAACTGAGGCTATCTTGTAAAAACAAAACAACTGAGGCTATCTTGTAAAACAAGACAGCTGAAACCATCTTGTAAAAGACGACAACTGAGACTATCTTGCAAAAGACGACAACTGAGGCCATCTTGTAAAACAAGACAACTGAAGCCATCTTGTAACACAAGACAACTGAGGTCATCGTGTAAAACAAGACAACTGAGGTCATCGTGTAAAACAAGACAACTGAGGTCATCGTGTAAAACACGACAACTGAGCCGAGCCGCTATGATGGCTGAAGGCATGACCAAAACACAACAGAGCCGCGCGACTGTTAAGGCACGATCAATACCAAAAACAAAACAAAATGACAGGACCCATAAACCGACCTGAGCGGATTGTTAAAGCGTGATCAATATGTATCAGACAACTAATGGGTAAACCTGTGAAACAGTCAATTAATCATCTGAGGTGCGAGCTGCGCTGGTGGCTTCCACAGCAGGCCAAATGTAGGGCAATAATTATGTGAGCAGAGAGAGAAACACAACAGGTACTGACCTGTAGCTTGACTTTGGCCCCATCCACCTCCACCACTTTGTTCTGAAAACACACAAACATCGTCTCTATGAGCACAAGTCTCTCTCTCAAGAGATGAGTTAAAATGTCCCCAATATTTCGGTTTCGGCCTTCTTCGGGGGAGAGATTTTAATCGCACTGTTACATAATATGAATTCATTCTTATCCATCGAAGGGAAACGAACGAATGCATGAGGAGATAAATCCTCAACTTTATCATAAAATCAACTAATGGACAAAAATATAAAGATAACGCGTACATATACTTCACGCTACAAACATGTCCTCTCCACTATGTGCACGTCCGAGAGGTCAATGCATGGAAATCGAGTTCTTCAGAGAAGTCTGTACCCATTAGGTTCACCGTTCTATACTATGTATGTCCAAAACCAAAATGGCAGTCGTATTCTATAATATACATGCATAGACGAGACGTTTATAGTCATCGTGCTCCATACTATGTATGTCCAAAAGGTCAATGTTCAGTAGCACACATAATCATACAGACGATGTAAATAAGAAAATACAAAACAACTGGCTTGAAAACTCGATTAAATATATTTAAAAAATCAGCTAAAAGTCCTGGAAATTGCCACGGTAAAGCGCTTTGGGCAAGTCTAGGGCTGAGGCGCTAAATAGGTGGTGATGATGATGATGATGATTGTTCGCAAGCAGAATATTAATGCCGTATAGTAGCAGTCAAATCAATTTCACAAACATGTGAAAAACTCGCGGCGAATGTGAACTGCCCCTAGCATTAATGGTCGGGAAATACGCCGCTACATGATCCGTGCGTACGGCGTGGGGGGTGGGGGGAGGGGAGGGGGGGTTCTTTGCCAGAGGCGAATTCACCAATCGTCAGCACACAGCGACTGGCAAAACCCTCTACACTGCGTACTTTATAGACGCGTTCGCTAGCAGCCAAGCTTGGCAACGTTCTGCCTACACCCTCTCTTCTGCCACACAGTGACTGGTCTCTCAACCCTCTCTTCTGTCACACAGTGACTGGTCTCCCAATCCTCTTCTGTCACACAGTGACTGGTCTCTCAACCCTCTCTTCTGTCACACAGTGACTGGTCTCTCAACCCTCTCTTCTGTCACACAGTGACTGGTCTCTCAACCCTCTCTTCTGTCACACAGTGACTGGTCTCTCCAATCCTCTCTTCTGTCACACAGTGACTGGTCTCTCAACCCTCTCTTCTGTCACACAGTGACTGGTCTCCCAATCCTCTCTTCTGTCACACAGTGACTGGTCTCTCAACCCTCTCTTCTGTCACACAGTGACTGGTCTCTCAACCCTCTCTTCTGTCACACAGTGACTGGTCTCTCAACCCTCTCTTCTGTCACACAGTGACTGGTCTCCAACCCTCTCTTCTGTCACACAGTGACTGGTCTCTCAACCCTCTCTTCTGTCACACGGTGACTGGTCTCCCAATCCTCTTCTGTCACACAGTGACTGGTCTCTCAACCCTCTCTTCTGTCACACAGTGACTGGTCTCTCAACCCTCTCTTCTGTCACACAGTGACTGGTCTCTCAACCCTCTCTTCTGTCACACGGTGACTGGTCTCTCAACCCTCTCTTCTGTCACACGGTGACTGGTCTCTCAACCCTCTCTTCTGTCACACGGTGACTGGTCTCCCAATCCTCTTCTGTCACACAATGACTGGTCTCCCAACCCTCTCTTCTGTCACACGGTGACTGGTCTCTCAACCCTCTCTTCTGTCACACGGTGACTGGTCTCTCAACCCTCTCTTCTGTCACACGGTGACTGGTCTCCCAATCCTCTTCTGTCACACAATGACTGGTCTCCCAACCCTCTCTTCTGTCACACAGTGACTGGTCTCCCAATCCTCCTCTGTCACACAGTGACTGGTCTCCACCTCCTCTCTCCAGCCACGGTGACTGGTCTCCCAATCCTCTTCTGTCACACAGTGACTGGTCTCCCAATCCTCTTCTGACACACAGAGACTGGTCTCCACCTCCTCTCTCCAGCCACTGTGACCCGTCTCCCAATCCTATTTTCAGCCACAGTGACTGGTCTCCACATCGTCTCTACAGCCACAGTCACATGCTCCCAATCTATCACCGACGGGAGCTGCCACTAGTATCATTTTTGTCGAGACAAGCATACTTTTGTCGTGATAAAAGACCTGTTTTGACGAGACAAACACGTGTTTGTTGCGACAAAACCTTTATCGCGACAAAAATGATACCTGCGGCAGCTCCTGCCAATGATACCATTCCTCTCTTCCGCCACAGTGACTGGTTTCCCAATCTTCAATTCAGTCAGAGTGACTGGTCTCCCACACCAGTCTCTACTGTCACACGGTCGAGTTTATATAGGCCTAAAGGATAACAACACGTTGTGTGAAAAGCGGCAATGAATAGAGGATAGAATAACAGCCATGCTGTTTGTGGAATTGTTGATGAGAATCTGAGAAAGGGCACCACTACATAAAATCAGAGCCGTTCGACACTTTGCTGGCTCTTTTTTCCTCCAGTCCAGTTGATAAAACCAGATGTCAGCCAATCTTGCGCGCAGCTTTGTTGGCGCTTTCTCCTCTTCTAACAAACGACTTCCTGGTTGAAAGAGAGGGTGTCCAAGTAGCAAGAGGCCATTGCTGACTGTTGATCTCTCTTTCCACTTTGCTTCTCTTCGCATCACCATTCCCGCCGTGATTCGGGCCTCGGACAGCCAGTTTGGAAACTGGGCCGGTCTGATAGCCACATACATCAAAAGAGACCCAAAGAAAAAAGAGAAAGACCACCGAAAAAGGAAGAAAGAAAGAAAATAAAAAAATAAAAAATAAAAAAAGCCCAACGACAGTGAGTGCTGATTCTCTGTGTGTGTGTGTGTGTGTGTGTGTGTGTATGTGTGTGTGTGTGTGCGTGCGTGCGTGCGTGCGTGCGTGCGTGCGTGCGTGCGTGCGTTCCTCTTGTTTCTTCCTTATCTCCACCGTTCTCAGCCCGCACCTGGAGGTGCTGACGCCAACAATTTGCATCCCAGCATCGTTCTAATATGGGTGCCAATCAAGCATGAACAAGGCGGAGAAAAAATCGCCAAAAACATGTAATATGGTGCAATTACTCGCGTGTCTGTTACTCATTACATGATCCCAGCGCAACCTTTACTGTGACTGCATCATTACACAAATTGAACATCGTGCTACCATTGCTGTACCATGCATCATGATATAATCTTCACGCCGTGCAACTACAACGTGACCGTGCACCATTACACAGCAACTACAATGTGACCGTGCTCCATCACACAACAACCACAACATGACCGTGCACCATCACACAATTACAACGTGACCGTGCGCCATCACACAACAACCACAATGTGACTGCACCATTGCACAACAACCACAATGTGACTGTGGACCATAGCACAACCACCACAACGTGACTGTGCACCATTGCACAACAACCACAACGTGACTGTGCACCATTGCACAACAACCACAACGTGACTGTGCACCATTGCACAACAACCACAACGTGACTGTGCACCATTACACAATCTTTACGTCGTTCAACCTTTTCTCTGAGTGCAACTGTGACGTTGTATCACTGCATAATCTTAACGTCAAGCAACCATTCATGTGACGTTGTATCACTGCATAATCTTAACGTCAAGCAACCATTCCTGTGACGTTGTATCACTGCATAATCTTAACGTCAAGCAACCATTCCTGTGACGTTGTATCACTGCATAATCTTAACGTAAAAGCAACCATTCCTGTGACGTTGTATCACTGCATAATCTTAACGTCAAGCAACCATTCCTGTGACGTTGTATCACTGCATAATCTTAACGTCAAACAACCATTCCTGTGACGTTGTATCACTGCATAATCTTAACGTCAAGCAACCATTCCTGTGACGTTGTATCACTGCATAATCTTAACGTCAAGCAACCATTCATGTGACGTATCATGACATAATCCAAACGTCCAGCGACCATTCCTGTGACGATGTGTCAGTCGTTGCACAATGTTACCGTTGAGCACTCCTCTTTGCGAACATGGACCATTACATAACATGGAGGTGGTACCGCCATTCCTGTCACGTCACACCATCAGATGATGTTAAAGTTACGCAACCCCTCCCGTGACCGTCCGTCACCACACACGTGGTAAAACGCTCAACTCGTCTCGGTCTCAACGGCGGTGCCCGTTACCAGTCTGCAAGTAAGTAAACATGGTGCTTAACGTCCACAGAAACCGTACGGCTTATTAGGGACGGGGAGAAGGGGGGGAAGGGGGTATGGAGGTGGAGGGAGAGGGAGATTATATACCTATTGATACACTGTCACCACCAGAATGACTTCTGCATTAAGATGGGCAGCGATGAGAGCTATTTGAATGTTTCATAATTGTGAGGGACAAAGTCACAAGACAGTGTCCACAGACCTCAACTGTTGAAGAGAAAGGAGAGCCGAAGCAGATTCGAACCGAGGTCCTTCTGCTTACCAGCCTAACGCCTTACCGCTAGGCCAAACCGGCTCACACCAATCTGCCTCCAACCATGGACCTATATAGGGCCATGCCTCGATCCAACCAAGCGCATAGTTCAGGAGCTGTGTGAGAGTCGATGTGGCCGTCCTGGGCTGTCCGTCCTAACGAGCCTTCTGGTTTCCGTGGACGTAATTTTTATTGCACCGTGCTTCGGCATTGGTCACAACTTGTCCCTAATATGTCAACTGACATCTGAGGACATTAAGCATCACTTCATCATCCAACCAAGTCATAGTTCAGGAGCTGTGTGAGAGTCGAGGTGGCCGTCCTGGGCTGTCCGTCCTAACGAGCCTTCTGGTTTCCGTGGACGTAACGCTATACTGAACCATACTTCGGCATTGGTCTCAGCTTGTCCCTAATATGTCAACTGACATCTGAGGACATTAAGCAACACTACCTACCTACCTACCAAGTGAAGTTTCATAGTTCAGGAGCTGTGTGAGAGTCGAGGTGGCCGTCCTGGGCTGTCCGTCCTAGCGAGCCTTCTGGTTTCCATCAACGTAACGCAATACTGAACCATACTTCGGCATTGGTCTCAGCTTGTCCCTAATATGTCAACCAACATCCGAGGACCTTAAGCAACACAACCGAACCGAACCGAACCAAGTGACGTACTTCAAGTTTCTCGTGCCGGGTGCAAACAAAAAGTAGAAAAGGGCCAATCAGCTAGCGAATAACTGGATTTTAACGTCCTGTGTGACGCAAGGGGTCATCAAACAAACACCGTCGTAAACCAACACACATTCAAAACCTTTTCCGTCTCCCAAACTGTATTACATACAGATATGAACAGATACAGATATAGCTTGAAGCAATACTGTATCATGCAAATAACACTGAAAATGACGTGACTGGATGAATTTAATGAAGTGACTGGGTGAATTTAATGCAGTGACTGGGTGAATTTAATGAAGTGACTGGGTGAATTTAATGCAGTGATATTGAGTAAAGGTGACCTTTCCGTAACATACGGATATAGGTCACTGCATAATACAGACCGACTTGAGTTCCGTAAGTATGCCTGCAGGGTTACCTCTCTCTGCAATAGTGCTTTTAAACTGTCTAAATTCAACTACTGAACATGACATTCTCTCTTAATGGGTTGATACCATTAGTGTAGAAGTAAGTAACTTGGTGTTTTACGCCCAGTCAACCAGTACGGTTGTATCAGGGCGACCATTAGTGTACAAATAGAAATAATAATTTATACACCTTTTAAATCAGTTGTTTAATAAGAAATTCTTCTGTAATATCAGAATTCTATTCCTAGAAATTTGCAGAGTTATATGGTCAAATTGTTCTTTTCACGTGTCTCCACTTGGGAATGTCACTGAAGAAGATTCTGCCATGTCGATGTAGGATACGACTTGTTTTGTGGTTTCCTTCCTTGTCATAGGATTGAAATCCTATCACTGTTGTGTGTTAGTCATTAAGAAGCTACAGTGGTAGTAAAAACCCTTGTGCCTGCAGCAAGAGACAGAATAATGGACTCCCCCAGGATCCATTTTGTCGATAAGCCAGAAGCGATGATGTACGTTCCAGTACAGAAGGACCTCGATCCTACGATCTACTGTGGGAACGTAACATCAGACTCGGCTTCAGGGAGCGACTTTCACCTGTTCTTTCTGATGGAGCTACGCTTCCCTCTCTTCACTTCACTCTCTTTTACGATCTCTGGGACCAAAAAGTCACTAAGTACAGGCTCTTCTTTTTGCGGCGGTCTGGCCTTTTTTTCTTTTTTTTTTTTTTTTTGAGCCCTCTGGGAAAATCCCCCAAAGTACGGAGACTCTTACTACGTAATTTCACCCTCTGACCTTAACTGAGTCCGCGGCACCCTACTGTGGAAAGGAATAAAGATATGAGGGCAAACACACACACACACACACACACACACACACACACACACACACAAAACAACGATCATTTACCCTAATGGCCAAATGAGCCTGACTAAAAACTAAACGAAGAGGATGCACACCGACACCATGAAGCAAGACGTGCGTGGGCGGCGAGACGGAGACCGATGCGGCGAGACGGAGATCAAGGCGGCTGTGCGGCAGGTGAAGGCGGCGGGAAACGGGCGCGACAAACGGGCGCCGGCAGGTACGTATTACAGCCGGCTGACCGCCGGTAAGACGACCGTTTCTAACACTCGCCCGCCTATCGATCGAGGGAGAGATGCTGACACACCTCACCACTTGCCACTGTAATTAAGGGCGGCCTTCGCGCCACATCCACTGCGTCCCCTTTCGTAACAGTCCTTACAAAGCACTTTTTTTGTGTGACATCCCCTTTCATAACAGTCCTAACTAAACGCTTTTTTCGTGACGTCCTCTTTCAACCCCCCTTACAAAAGATTTTTTTTCTTCCAAGACCTCTTTCTAAAAATAAAAATAAATTCTGATCAGGTTCGACACTTATTCCTCACTGCGACATCACAAATTGAACTGAAATGTCAAACTCATCCCAATGTTTGTGCCATAATATAATTATACAACTGATATTAATAATATAGAATTTATATTGCGAGTTCGGTGACTCAAAGCGCTTTGTCATTTAATTAAACAAAAGCATGAAATGCATATATATATACTCGCACAAAAATCAATAGCATAATACATTATTACACATAGGCTCACTTAGTCATACAAAGCAAAGTGAAACTGACACACACTGAAACACAACACCCTCGCACTCACAGACTCGCCTGTACGCACTCACGTACGCACGCACGCACACATGCACACAAACACGCATGCATGCACACACGCACGCACGCACGCACGCACGAACGCACGCACGCACGCACGCACGCACGCACACACACACACACACACACACACACACACCACACACACACACACACACAATCACAATCACACGTACACGTAGGCTGTGTGCGTGTAAATCAGGCTGGATGTGTAACCTGACACACACACACACACATGTTCACATGGATTTTATAGTGCGCGTTCGGTGACTCACAGCGCTTTGCCATTTAATTAAGCAAAAGCATGGAATGCATACTCATACAACAATCAATAGCATAATAAAACATTACTACACCTACTTAGTCATACAAAGCAAAGTGAAAATGACACACAATGAAACACAACACCCTCGTACTCAGAGTCTCCTGCACGCACACGTGCGCGCGCGCACACACACACACACACACACACACACAAACACACACACACACACGCACGCACCCCCCACCGCCACCCACACACACACAGATAGCAAGTGCGGATAGCCCCACCCTTCCCCCTACCCGCACCCGGATCACCCCGAAAAAGAAATATGACAACGGCCAGCCAGGTGCCACCTGACTGGGCACTGTCATTACTATTTCTCAGTAAACGGAGTGAATGAACCGGAAATTTTACTAAATTTGTAGGCATCCAAAATGGTTCAATCCGGTCTGATCTCAGTACGCACGAAGTCAGTGTTAGCACGTTCCCCCCTACATCCGCTTTGGAGCTGTACAACTTTGTAGTGGACTGACTGGTTGTCGCTGTGTGACAGCGAGGTAAACGGGTCTAAAAGCCTCATATCAACACTTAACACAGGCTGGTATCACCCTCATATCAACACTTAACACAGGCTGGTACCACCGTCATATCAACACTTAACACAGGCTGGTATCACCCTCATATCAACACTTAACACAGGCTGGTATCACCCTCATATCAACACTTAACACAGGCTGGTATTACCCTCATATCAACACTTAACACAGGCTGGTATCACCCTCATATCAACACTTAACACAGGCTGGTATCACCCTCATATCAACACTTAACACAGGCTGGTATCACCCTCATATCAACACTTAACACAGGCTGGTATCACCCTCATATCAACACTTAACACAGGCTGGTATCACCCTCATATCAACACTTAACACAGGCTGGTATCACCCTCATATCAACACTTAACACAGGCTGGTATCACCCTCATATCAACACACAACACTGACTAGTATAATTACCCTCATATAAACACCTAACACAGGCTGGTATCACCCTCATATCAACACACAACACCAACTAGTATAATTACCCTCATATAAGCACCCAACACAGGCTGGTATTACCCTCCTATCAATATACAACACAAGCTGGTACTACCTTCATATCACTACCCAGTACAAGGTGGTTTTAGCCTGGTATCAACACACAACACAGGCTGGTATTACCATCACATCAATACCCAACACAGGCTAGTATCACCCTCATGTCATCACCCAACACCGGCTGGTATCACCCTCATGTCATCTCCTAATACAGGCTGGTATTACCCTCATGTCATCACCCAGCTCAGGCTGGTATCACCCTCATGTCATCACCTAACACAGGCTGGTATTACCCTCATGTCATCACCCAACACAGGCTGACAGTCTCAGCCTTGTGACATCACCTAACACAGATTCTGTCCACCTTCATGTTACACCCAAAACAGACTGGTACAACTCTCATGTCAACACCCACTGACCCAGTCACGGGTACATGATGGTCTGACCCTCAGCATCCAACACACTATGACCTCAGCCCAACACCAACAACCAGCACGGAAACCTGACTAGCCTCACCCTCAAGTCAATGTAACTGCACCCCAATGCAGACTGGTACTCAATATATGATATAAAATATACTCAAAAATTCTTACTGATAAAAATAAAGTGAAACTTCACTGATCCACATAACAAAATCAACTGGTAAACTGCATGTTGGTTGCAGAGTTTGTGAGGGCTTTTATTGCGTGTGTGTGTGTGTGTGTGTGTGTGTGTGTGTGTGTGTGTGTGTGTATGCACACACACACACACACGAGGCCCGTGTATGAGACAAGTGTTTCAGTCAACATTACCAACTTTACCTACTGTGATGCAGTAGGGATTATCCATTCATTTTGCTAAGGCAGAAAGGGAAACTCCCATACCATTTCTGGACTTCCAATTGCCAATGGATCTTGTATTATACATGTTCACAGCCAGAAGCACACATGTCCAATACACTTTACAACCTCACCTGAGTGACTCAACACTGTTTGATGTATCCCTACCAGACTAGAAGGCAAAACATGGGCAGAACCCAAGTCCAGGCAGGATCAGATCCAGACCTCCACTATGTACAGTGCTAGTGCAGAACCCAGATCCAGACCTTCACTATGTACAGTGCTAGTGCAGAACCCAGACTCAGACCTCCACTATGTACAGTGCTAGTGCAGAACCCAGACCCAGACCTCCACTATGTACAGTGCTAGGGAAAAACCCAGACCCAGACCTCCACTATGTACAGTGCTAGGGAAAAACCCAGACCCAGACCTCCACTATGTACAGTGCTAGGGAAAAACCCAGACCCAAACCTCCACTATGTACAGTGCTAGGGAAAAACCCAGACCCAGACCTCCACTATGTACAGTGCTAGGGAAAACCCCAGACCCAGACCTCCACTATGTACAGTGCTAGTGCAGTAGTGCAGAACCCAGACCCAGACCTGGGGGGGGGGGGGGGGGGGGGGTCTCACAAAGCACACAGTCATTTGTTGTTGTTTTTTCACCTGTATCCCATTGTCAGTGTCTCCTTGGTCAAAACATGATTAAAATTAATTATACAATGTTTGTTTTGTTTTGTTGGTTCGTTTTTGTTTGTATGTTTGTTTTGTTGTGTTGTTGTTGTTCTCTTCTTTTTCTCCAGAATTTAGAGAAATAAATTATATTTAAACAAGCCAAATTTCAACAACAAATGTACGTTGTGATCAACCCTTCTGTTAGACAGCTTTGAAGAACAACCCATCTAGTATAGTAGTACACAATACAACTTTATTGCCAAGTGTCATCATACTTGCACTAGGAATAAGAAGTCATTTCTAGTCTACAATAATACAAACAAACAATGAAGTTCACTGTGTGATGGAACTGACAAATGTGTGTTCTCCTTATGAGTCTTATCCAACAGTCAATACTGACCTTGGAGAAAGCTACCCACAGAGAATAGTGTTTTCTTTGAAGAGAGCCAGTCTTACCCAAAGCCAACAGGGACACTGGAGACACAGTGCCCCACAGAGAAATCTGCTGGATCAGACAGAAAGGTTTTTGAAGTGAACCAGCCTAACCCTAAGGTCAATACTGAAAATAGAGAACAAACTAGGCACAGAGAAAGATGTTGCCCTTGCAAGTGAGCCAGTCTTACAGAGAAAGGTCTTGTCTTTGAAGTGAACCCAATTTCAGCCAATTGACAGTGGAAATAAAGCCACCAGAGAGAATGATGTCTCTAAAGTGAACCCAATTTCAGCCAATTGACAGTGGAAATAAAGCCACCAGAGAGAATGATGTCTCTGAAGTGAGCCAGTCGTACCCTATAGTGAGCCGGTCACACCCTATAGTGAGCCAGTCTTACCATAAACTCAATGCTGACACTGGACATAAAGCTACCAGAGAGAATGGTGTCTTTGAAGTAAGCCTATCTTACCCTAAAGTCAGTACGCAGAGTGGAGATGACACTACCACTACCAGAGACAAAGGTGTCCATCTTTGAAGTGAGCCAGTCTTAAAGGAACTAGCCTTCTGAGATTTGGCAACTTTTTTAATTTCTTGTGTGAAATTTTGTTATGCTAGTCATCATTTGCCTGTTTTCATGTGCCAGCTAATTTCACCAAAAACATTACCAAACATTATGAATTACAAACAGATTGAGGTGAAAACACAATGGACCACACCTTTTCTCATGGACTTACATTTTTTGTCTAGAACACTGCATTACCTCATCAAAAGTTCACTCCACAGACTTACAAACAATCAGTGATGAAAACAACTGCAGTCCACAGTATGATTTCTTCCATGACCTGTATGCATAACTGAGAGCTTTGTCGTGTTCTGTCCATGACACAAGACATTTTGGTGACTTCAAAATGAAGTGCCAGAAAAGAGCACACCACCTGGTAATGAGCTCATGATACAGGTATTAGTGACAATGTCCAAAAAAGTCACCTCATAAAATTGATATAGAAAAATCAATGGCACATTCAATAGCAAAACTTTTACTGCATATCATGTTCTTTTAACCTGTTCCACACACACGAGAAGTTTAGCCTGGGAAGAAGAGTTCATCTAAAGTCAATACTGATAATGGATATGACGCTACCAGAGAGAAAGATGCTTTGAAGTGAGCCAATTTTAAAGTCAATACTGACAGTGGAGATGGAGAGACCAGAGAGAATGGTTTCTCTGAAGTGAGCCAATTTTAAAGTGAATACTGACAGTGGTGATGAATCTACCAGAAAGAAAGGTGCCATCTTTGAGGTGAGCCAGTCTTACCCTAAAGTCAATACCGACAGTGGAGAAAGAAAGGTGCCATCTTTGAAGTGAGCCAGTCTTACCCTAAAGTCAATACCGACAGTGGAGATAAAGCTACCAGAAAGAAAGGTGCCATCTTTGAAGCGAACGAGAATGCATGTCTTTCCCACACCGCTGTCTCCAATCAGCATCACCTGGAACACAGGCATGTGACAGATATTAGATATGCTGAAATGCGTATCTGATGTAATAAGAGAGTAGTCACAGAGTCACAGATACAGAAAAAATACACTAGCCTAGGCAACAATCATGATAATAAAACTGGCACATGAAAACAAATCACCAATAATCACAGGCTATGCAAAGTCACTGGCACAAGACAACATAAACAAAGATGGTGCAAAAATAATGTTAATAATAATAATTAACAGCATCTGTAGAGCGCACTTCTAGCAGCCAGGACAGTGCTGTTCTATGCACTTCCCTTTACACAACAAGGTGTGTCTGGAGGATGGGAGGGGTTAATACATGCTGTACAGGCACAAGACAGCATTTAACACAGATGCTAAATGATAGGCACATGACAACACATATCCGTGATGCTGTAAGACAAACAGATATGGATCAAGATGCAAAACAACATGCAGAATGTGATGCTGAAAGTCAGGCACCAAAGAGCAGGAGGCAAGTGGTCTCTTTCTCTTCCTGACAGAGACCAGACAGTAACACTGTGCAAGGACAGACAGCAGTGTCAGCCACAGAGTAAGAAAGCAGTTATCACCAAACCTACCAGATGTGTTATGCAGTCTCCAGGCTATAACTTAGTATTTAAAAGTTTCATTTAGGCTGGACTTTTTATAAGGAGATTGGTCAAAAAGAATTTAGACTACTGACCCATGACCTGTACAAGAACCTCATGTTACAAGCTGTAAGCAAAATTCCACCCTACAACCTGTGTACATGCATTATGTATTATAATATTCATATATCTGCAAAACCCCAATCTATGACTTAGTATTTACAGTATAACCTGTATGCAACATGGCAGCTCTGTCCTGTTCAAAAAACTCCAATAGTACTATAGATGCAAAAATACAAACGTTTGAGTCTTTGACCCATGACCTGTGTAGAAATTTATACAACCTATGACCTGTGTAGGAAATTATATAACCTATGACCTGTGTAGAAAATTATACAACCTATGGCCTGTGTAGAAAATTATATAACCTATGACCTGTGTAGGAATTTATATAACCTATGACCTGTTTAGGAAATTATATAACCTATGACCTGTGTAGAAAATTATATAACCTATGACCTGTGTAGGAAATTATATAACCTATGACCGTGTAGAAAATTATACAACCTATGACCTGTGTAGGACATTCCCCCAGGGTACAACCTGTATGCAAAACCACAACCTACAACTTGTGCATGAAACAATCACCTGTTACTTGTTTAATTTAATAAGCAAAACTGTAAGTAACTATGACCTATGTGAGAAAGTTCAACATACAATCTGTAACAACTATTGATATTATAACTGAAACCCCAACCCATAAAAAAGTAAAACTTGTACAAGAAACTCTAACCTACGTCCGTATATATACATATATATAAATATGTAAAACTAATAGTATAGTATTTTAGTAAGCTAAACTCCAACCAAACGTATCCATGTAAATAAAACAGCCTACTCAGGAAAAACTTGAAATTACTACTGTCCAAAGTAAGTAACCTCTAACATTGAACAGTGTAAGTAAATCTCCAGCTAGCCTACTATCTGTACTAGTGTATATCCATAACTCCATCCAGGTGGTGGTGGTGGTGACTCTAATAAAAGTTTAAAACTACAGTCCAACAAACCACCTGTAAATGTGTTCAAAACTTGATCCAAGCAATGTGTTCAAAACTTTGAGGCCAATCTATGGCCAGTATAATATATATTACACATTATGCACAATCCTAACCAACAATCTGTGCAACAAAATTCTGACCTACAACCACATAATATACCAGGTTTTAAATTTTGGGATTATGTATCATTTAATATGTTATGTATTATATTATAATACATAATATATTAAGTGATACATAATCCCCCAAAAATAAAACCTGGTGGGATATATGTAAAATTTGTAATAAAATTTAACATCCTGTCAACCATCACTTATAATAATAATAATAATAACGTACATTTATCATGAGCTCATCAACGCCCTGAGCGCTCACATGATACATATTAACCTAAATATGATATTCTATACACATGTAGAGCATAGTCCTACCAAAACAATTTACATAAAGTATTAAAAAAACGCACTACAAACACACACAACACACACACACACACACACACACACACACATTGACTGTAGCAGAAACTGGGTACTGATATTAGTTAGGATGAAAATACTGTGAGAAGAGGAAGGTTTTCACAACAATATCATGGTAAAGCACAGCTCCTCAAATCACACAGTGACACTCTCTACAAGCCTGATTCACACGACTCTCACAACCAAAAAATGGATTTCCTGACCGAGTTACAGTCTGAGTTTGGCATACATATGTTTTGTGGTGCAGCATGTCCTTTTTCTTCCATTAATCCTGATAGCGTGGAATGCCCCCTCCACCCCAGGAATGTAATCGCCAGGCCAACCCATCCACCCCCACATGTTGGTGCATAGATCTGCCATCCACGTTGTGAGAAATAAACATGGTGCTTAACATCCACAGAAACTGTAAGGCTTATTAGGGACACCGAGAAGGGGGGAAGGGGGTATGGAGGTGGGGGAAGAGGGAGATTATATACCTATCGCTACACTGTCACCACCAGAATGTCTCCTGCATTAAGATGGGCAATGATGAGAGCCATTTTAAGGTTTCATTAATTGTGAGAGACAAAGGCACAAGACAGTGTCCACAGACCACAACTTTTGAAGAGAAAGGAGAGCCGAAGCGGAATCGAACCGAGGTCCCTCTGCTTACCAGCCTAACACCTTACCGCAAGGCAAAACCAGCTCACATTTGCGAGAATTATTTTGTACTGCTTTGTATGCACCTTGGGTTGTAAATTATATACACACACGCACACACACACTCTCTCTCTCTCTCTCTCTCTCTCTCTCTCTCTCTGATATAGTGATAGCAGTTAATGATAGCTAGGGCACTGTTAAAATGTCCATTATTATTGTTAGCAGGTCACCTACTCCAAGCTCACAAAAGATAACCTGAAAATGTGGCATAGCCCAGGATTTTCAGCAAAACAGTTTCCGCGTCCGCGGTATCCTACCGCTGGGTACACGATCTGTGGCATAATAACGATGTGACATAATCACAGACATATAGCTCCAACCCGTGACGTTAGTGGCGCGTTCCTATCAAAACAGTTTATCACGCATGAGGTCTGATAAGTTCATCTAGTGATCCAGAAAAAGACACACCGATCGACTGACAGTACCACTGGTGCTACCGTGCTGTGCCAACTGTGTGTTAGTGATTGTCACCGACAGTCAGTGACAATCTGCACATACATGATGATGAATACGCGCAAAAGATGAAATGGTCAGCGCGAAGTGTGGTGTGGACACTGGAGTGGTAATGCGGAGTGTCACTGCAGGCAGCTGGAGGCCAGATAGCGACAGGTGTGCCAACACACGTCGTCACGACCTAAATGTAGGCCTAAAGCCACCACTTGCCTTGCAACACATATCGTAGATTTCAGTGGAGGACTGTCGAGATGTTTGGCGGTAGAATCCTCCCGCAGATCCATTCTGGGAGCCGCTCAAGCTGTTAGGGGGGAATTTGTCCTTTCCCATCTAGCTGCACATAGTCTCGCGTGTGGACAAGCCGTTTGCTGGCGACGTAAATAAAGTCGTGCACACAAACTTGTCGTCTGCTTCGAACACTCAAAGCACGACACGCGATGTGCTCGCGCAGCTGGCGGCAACAGCGGCAGATAATTCAAAGCAACAAGTTGGACACTTGACGTCGAAACCGAGTTGGAGACAAGGGGTTTTCTCCCTTGAATTAAAATACTTTTTCTCCCCCCCCCTCCCTTCCCCGTGGTAATGCAGATTAGATACCACGATCAGTGAAGTTGCGTGCGAAGCAGTTTAAAAGGCAAAACTATCTAAAACCTGGTTCAGCCTGTGGGAGAGCTGAAATTGAAACTGTTTAAGAGATCACCGATACAGATTCGGCGGGATCGCGCGACGGCTAAACGCTAACCCCCCCCCCCCCCCCCCCCCCCCCCCCCGCTCTCTCTCTCTCTCTTCCATGGCAACAATTCAGTTGGGTGTTAGGCTATTTCACTAGCCATGGTATTTATCGAAATTCTTCCAGCTTGTCATCCTCTGTCAGATTATTGTTTTATGTTCATTCCGAGTGT
Source organism: Alviniconcha marisindica (assembly GCA_018857735.1). Taxonomy (NCBI): domain Eukaryota; kingdom Metazoa; phylum Mollusca; class Gastropoda; family Provannidae; genus Alviniconcha; species Alviniconcha marisindica. The sequence goes on along the minus strand of JABMCL010001116.1, from coordinate 270,363 downwards.
AATCCATGGCCTGACTACACTAGGCACACGGTGGGACTGTGCATTATGTACACTGTATGCCGGCAGAACGTCACAGTGTCCACCTCCGTCCACCTGGGCGGCCAGTGCCATGATAAGTGCTATAGTACATGTCATTGTAGTTCAGTCAGTTCAAGATGGTAAGTCTATGCGCTCGGAAAGCTCATAATTATGCACTCCATTCCGTCTCTCTCAGGCCGAAACGTTTCCCCAGTTGCTTTCGCCGAAAGAGTTCCAATCAGTGTTCGACTGGCCAGGCTGAGCCGGCCCTCTCTCGTCCTTTCAAGGACAATGGCCCTCTACGTCGTCCTTTCGAGCGTGTCAGTCTCACGCTCCTCAACACCTCAGATCTTCCGACTGAGACGCGGCAAGCCACTTCTGATGGATGCCGGGCTTTGTCCGCCAGTCTGTCGGTCATTTCCCTTTTCTCCGGCATGTCCAGGGCAGTACGGCACCGGCCACAGGAATTTTCGAAGGTGGGTGTCGACCATTGACACATCAGTTCCTGTCTGGGCTTCTCATTCCACTTTTTATGTTTGTAGCAAGCTCACTGAATCTGTGAGGATGATGGTTTGTGTGGTCTAACTGTCACTTCATCAGGCAATCAAGCGGATGGCATGGGTGACTGCTTCCACCTCCATTGTTAAGCTGCTGGAGATTCAGTGAGACAGTACAGGCTGCACTGTCTTCATGGACAGTCATGGTCGCACCTTGCTTGACAGTGAAGTCCCCACTAAATGATCTTTGATGACTGTGCCCTCAGCATACACAATGAGATCCCGTGTAGTTTTGCTGTTTTCTTGAATGAGAAGCTTGATATCTCGATCCATTCTCAACAGTGCTTGCCAAAGGTTTCTGACAGTAGTGTCTCATAGAGACGCCGGAATCGGTTTTGGTACCTTTCCCACCCTTTGCTTTGCTTAAGAGCTCTGTCACTGAGCTGGCATACTCGCAATATTGATTCCACTGCTTGACATCCAAGACTTGCCCCGTCCAATCCTGCATCCCTTTGTGTCCTTGACGACTTCGTGGAGTGGGTTGTGGTGGTTCCCAGTATGACTCACATTCCCTCGTTCCGCACCCTGTCCAGCCTTGGCAGATTTTGTCTGTGACGTTTTTGTGAGACGAAGTCAATGACAATGAGCCAAACTGCATAACCACTGTTGTTTAAAGGAGCGCTCGTGCTGTACACCGGGTCAGTCTTAAGCTGACTCCATATTGCTTGACCAGGTCCATCAGCAGCTTGAACTGGATTCTGCTGCAAGCGCCCTCGAGATCGATTGCCACAGCCACTGTTTGTTCTTTCCTCTGGAATTCTACGTGCACGCCGTGTGCAAATGCAGATGCATTTTTCCCGTGCGCCTTTTCCTGGTGTGACCCCCGTCCCTACCCCCTTCTGGGGGAGGTCTGTTGCCAATTTCCTGGCAGCAACGCATTCCATGAGCTTCCCAAAGGTGTTCTGCATTGGGAGGATACAGTATCCATTCTGCATTGGGAAGATACAGTATCCATTCTGCATTGGGAAGATACAGTATCCATTCTGCATTGGGAAGATACAGTATCCATTCAGCTTGTGGTGGTCTTCCCCTGGTTTAGGAATAGCTTCCAGTCTTCCGGAACACCATGTCGAAGCTTTCTTGGTAGATGGGGTACAGCTCAGCCCCGTCCTCCCTGTTAGGTTCTTCATATTCGAGTATTGAACCTTTTCCGGACCGGATGCTGTATCATTCCCGCTTCTTCTAAAGGATTCGTTGAATTTATCCTCTGTGATTTCATCGTCTGGGCCTCTTCGTGCGAGTGTGCTGTTGAGATCACTTGCATGCTTCCCTTCGTCAAGTCTGTTTCGGTTGCTCTGTTAAATCGCCCAAGCAAGACTTGACCTTTCTCTTCTTTGATCTTTAGCCATGCCCCGTTAGCGTCTTCTAAGTCGGGGTTTTTGATGTGATCACTCCCTTCAGTTTGTTTCTAGAATTACAACAGTCCGATTCCTGCGGAGACAAGAGGCGCTAACCACGTCCCCATGTGACCCGAGGCGTGCTGATGATGCAGTTGTCGCTGGATTGAACACGACGTCACCCAAGGCTTCGTCCAGAGCACTCCCCTGAGGGCTGTTGCCCTGTTGATCCCACATGCTTGACCTGGCAATGAAGTCGCCATGTGACATTGCAGTTGTGTCCCCAAGTTCATCTTCTATTTGTTCCAGGAAATTCCACCTCGCCTTGGTGGATGCAGTGTCTGGGTGTGTGTATGTATTGATCAGGACCAGGCTTTCGTGTCTTTGGTCAGGCCACTGTAGATGTATACCTTGCAGTTCCCGGAAATTGTCGCATCACTGACTTAGGTCTACTCTGGAACTGAACCCCCCCCCCCCCCCCCACCCCTCTCTCTCTCTCTCTCTCTCTCTGACGTATTGAGTGTTGCTGTGTTTGTCACCAAGGACAGATTTGTAAAAAAAAAGCCGACTTGTGCTTAAATCATTATCCCTGTGTAACAAAGTATTATCTTCTCTCCTCTCTCTCTCTCTCTCTCTCTCTCTCTCTCTCTCTCTCTCTCTCTCCTCTCTCTCTCTCTCTCTCTCTCTCTCCTCCTCTCTTCCCCTCCTCCTCCTCCCCTCCTCTCTCCTCTCTCCTTCTCTTCTCCCCCCTCTCCCTTCCCCCCTCTCCTCTCTCCCTCTCTCTCTCTCCCCCCTCTCTCCCTCCCCTCTCCCATCTCCCCCCCCTCTCTCTCTCCCTCTCCCCTCCCCTCATCTCCTGTCCCAACGTCAGCGGCCAAACGAAGCGGCCGGTTGCTGACCCCAGTAATCACTGTCGGCTGTCCAATCAGTCAGCGGTGAGAATGCTCAGTGACACTACGTGCTGAGATTGTTGACACGCTCACATATCTACGCCTTCGCAGTCGTTCTCGGCTCCAGCCTGTCATTCGCACACCACGCTCCTGGCCGACCCAAACGCAGCCAGCGGCAGACACTAGTACCTAGACCTAAGTCCTCCGGACACTCCGATCCCTCCAACACCTTAAATTCAAACTCCTCTTGAGATTCGAGTGTTTGGTTACGACCGAACAGCACTCAGCCAGTTCTCACGTACTGGACCATGATCTTCAGGTTATCTTCCTTCGGTTTCAAGAGGCAAACAAGCTCCTCGATATCGGTGCACTCTGCCAGTGACCTACAGATCGGCCGTTCGGTCCTTTCTCTTTCTCAAACCACGGCTCGCGCAGCCCAGAGCAGGGCACGTTTTCGGGTCTCTGATGACGTGTTGTGTTTATCAGAACGTTTTAGGCCACTGTGAATGCGACAGCATTTATCAAACAGCTGATCAAACGGACTTATTTATTTCTAATCGTCTGACTAAATGCTTGTGTGCGTGTTCAGGCTGCTTGTCTTGCTCACTTAAAGCTACGTGTACCGGTACGCGCACGCGTTTCTCTGTGTGTGTGTGTGTGTGTGTGTGTGTGTGTGTGTGTGTGTGTGTGTGTGTGTGTGTGTGTGTGTGTGTGTGCGCGTGTTGCTGTTGTTGTTGTTGCTAGTGATACTTGTGGAGCGCACTGCACTCCTACTTTATATGGAATATGGGTCGCTTTACAAATCTCCCTGTGGAAACAAATTACAGACAGGAAAACTGTTTATCTCATTTTTCTGATGTCTCTATTTTTGTCTTTATAACATTCCGACACTGTAATCTTAGACTTCCACCAGGCTGACAAAGAAATGAAAAAACAGAGTAATTATTTACGAAACGGCATTTATCTGCTGCTGAAGATTACTTCAATTTCTTCTTCTGTTAAGGCCCTTTGTCTATTGATTGCCACTCAAAACGTGTTTCAAGAAATTGTATATATCTTCTGTCACCAACAACGTTTTGATTTTTGTACGTTATTTTTGTGAGTGTGTCTCCACAATAAGAAAAAGGCATTTGTACATGAACGTAAGACCGTGTAATGTAAGGGCAGCAAAAGCACATCCATGTAAAACCAGACTACCGGCATATTATGTCGTCAGTAAGGTTTTAACTATATAAAAAAAAAAAAAATAAAAATCCCCCCACTTGAATAAAATATAATCAGTCACAGTCAATTGACTGGTTTCCCTAGTTGTCATGTTATCCGTCATCGCGGCGGGCAAAGAATTTCCCACTGATCCCATGACCTGCATTCCTGCGTGCGTCACTTTGACCCCTCACACCATGTCCTGCGTGCGTCACTTTGACCCCTCACACCATGTCCTGCGTGCGTCACTTTGACCCCTCACACCATGTCCTGCGTGCGTCACTTTGACCCCTCACACCATGTCCTGCGTGTGACACTTTGACCCTTCACACGCATGTCCAATGGGGGTTTTACACTGGAATAATGTCAGTCAGTGCAATGGTGTTTTACACTGGAATAATGGGCGTCAGCACAATTTTGGGGTTTTACCCCTGCACACCATGTCAGCCCAATGCGGTTTCACACCCGGAATAAAGTCAGTCACCCACCTGGGGTTTTACCCCTGGAACCATGTCCGCGTTAGCCCAATGTCCTGGTGCGTCACTTTTTACACCTGGAATAATGCCAGGCAGTCCAATGAGGTTTTACACTGGAATAATGTCAGTCAGTGCAATGGTGTTTTACACTGGAATAATGTCAGTCAGCGCAATGGGGTTTTACACTGGAATAATGTCAGCCCAATGGGGTTTTACACTGGAATAATGTTAGTAATAATGTCACTCAGCCCAATGGGGTTTTACACTGGAATAATGTCAGTCAGCCCAAAGGGGTTTTATAATGGAATAATGTCAGTCAGCGCAATGGGGTTTTACACTAGAATAATGTCAGTCAGCCTAATGGGGGTTTGCACTGGAATAATGTCTGTTAGCCCAATGGGGTTTTACACTGGAATAATGTTAGTAATAATGTCAGTCAGCCCAACGGGGTTTTACACTGGAATAAAAATCAGTCAGCCCAGTTAGTTTTTACTCTGGAATAAAGTCAGTCAGCCCAAATTTTTCTTTTTACATTGGAATAAAGCCAGTCAGCCCAATAGGGTTTTTACACTGGAATACTGTCAGTCAGCCCAATGCGGTTTTACACGGGAATAAAGTCTGTCAGCCCAATGCGGTTTTACACGGGAACAAAGTCTGTCAGCCCAATGCGGTTTTACACGGGAATAAAGTCTGTCAGCCCAATGCGGTTTTACACGGGAACAAAGTCAGTCAGCCCAATGGGGTTTTACACGGGAATAAGTCAGTCAGCCCAATGCGGTTTTACACGGGAATACAGTCAGTCAGCCCAATGCGGTTTTACACGGGAATACAGTCAGTCAGCCCAATGCGGTTTTACACGGGAATAAAGTCAGTCAGCCCTAT
>JABMCL010001116.1:235000-260000 GCA_018857735.1 Alviniconcha marisindica | reverse complement strand
TAATGTACATACAGATGGAAAATGTTATCCAAAAAAAGAAGAAGATATCCACAAGGGTTTTTAAACACTGTGCTAGAGATGTACACACACACACACACACACACACACACACACACACACACACACACACACACACACACACACACACACACAATGTACAGACTGATAGGAGTGAAGGACAATGTTTGCACGACCTTGACGCGAAGTAGCAAGATGGAGATGGGAAAGGGACATAAGAGCTAGACCAGCTAGGCAGATTTCAAGGCACACCTACCGTCTTTCCCTGGACTACACAACGCCTACTCTAACTCAGTCATATATTATTATTATAGCTTTTATATAGCGCTGTTCTCCGCTGACGAGTAGACTCACTGCGCTATTGGTGCATGTGATTCCCAATGAGTTACTGTAGCCTTTAATAGCGTATTGATACGTGCGTGCGTGTGTGCGTGCGTGTGTGTGTGTGTGTGTGTGTGTGTGTGTGTGTGTGTGTGTGTGTGTGTGTGTGTGTGTGTGTGTGTGTGTGTGTGTTTGTGTGTGTGTGTGTGTGTGTTGTGTGTGTGTGTGTGTGTGTGTGTGTGGTGTGTGGTGTGTGTGTGTGTGTCAGTGTGTGTGTGTGTGTGTGTGTGTGTGTGTGTGTGTGTGTGTGTGTGTGTGTGTGTGTGTCTGTGTGTATGTGTTTCAGTGTGTGTGTGTTTGTGTGTGTGTGCTAATCAGCCTTTTTTCTCCCTATTATTCCCTTCGCTGGGAGCCTCTAGGCGGTAAAGGTGAGCATTTCGCCCCCTGCCTGAGAAGAAGGCCACAATAGGCCTATTAGTGGCCTTACTTTGATGGTTATGGACTGAAAAATCTCTCCGGTCATGATCACCGCTGAGCCACTGATGAGCTCTCCTCCAGCGAAACTGGTCTGGCTGGCGATCAATAATCAAAATCGGACCTTTCCAATTTCGGTTGTTTTGCTAGTCACTCCTATGGTGATACGCCTGTTTTCTGGGGCTTCCCATAGGACTGATTGCACCGAGCACAAAGAATTGAATCGGACCCGGATGGGGCCTTAAGCTCCCAAGTAGGGTCTCCCTGAAGTGAAGAGGTTTCTTCTTCTTCTTTTCTTTCTTTGTTTTTTCACCACCACCTACTTTTTAGTGTGCGAGCAGTGTGATCAGACGGTATCGTTTACCCGCTAGCTGTAAAAGCATGCAACGCACTAGACCTAGTTCATAAAAAGAGTGCGTCACTCATAGATATAGATATAGATAGATACAGATATTATTATTCTTTCGTTTAAGGGCCAACAATCAACGTGTTGATTATTCTCGCGCCCATAAATGGGGGTGTTCGCTGTTGTACTGGTCCGGCAAAACAACAACAACAACAACTGTTTGTCTTGGGTGCGTCGTTGACGTGATGGGATATATATATATATACTTCATCTCAGCCGAAAAAGGGCTGTTACAACTGGTCACAGAGCATGCGAGTGCCAGTCACCGCCCCCTGTGTCCATGGCTGCCATTGGTTGACTGTAGCTAAAATCGAGACTATGCACTGATCTGTGATACCTCTGGTTAAGCATAATCGATATATCGGCCGTGCAGGCCCCAATTTCAAATTCTGTTTGCTTGCGTGCTGCAAGATTGGAGGATTTTCGGTATTAAACACGATCCCATGCCTGGAGACAAAACAGCCAGATTGTGTGTGAACATACATAGCAAGGCATTACACGACCTGCTACGGCCATATGCCTGCTGTGGCGTGTACAGCAAGCTCGCTGTAAGCTGTCCCCATATGGAGCGTTGCCATGGTGTCTGCAACCCTCGCAGGGTTTCCACTGGCGCCGACACACCAATATTGCAGGAATTGTAAGGGGTAGGACCACGGCTTTTTCGAATAATTAATATTTCAACACACACGACACATGAAGACGGTATGCTCCTTTGAGCAGCGAAAAAAAGACATGCAATGTGACGAGAAAGAGAACCGTGACGACTGCAAAGCTACAGAAAGGAAAGGTCACATTCCACTGCACCATGTGCGCCATTCATGCACAACAAGCACGAGACAGATGCAGTCTATCTGCAGGCCTGCCCGTACAACACGTGTCACGTGCACGGGCCACTAGGTCTCTGCGAACCAAGAAAATTAACCATCAACCACCAGTAGGCTATGCAAAATACACAGATCCGGCATAGTGACCTTTCTTCCAGCAAGGTGGCAATCATTCTAGGTCTTTGCTGCAATCTGTCCTGAGGTGACCCTGTGTGGCTGACAGGACATTAAAATCCAATTACTACTACTACTACTACTACTACTACTACTACTACTACTACTACTACTTTGCTGCAAAATAAAACACGGTATTGCATAGACACACGACGCATTTCGTCTAAACCCAAACACCAAACAAACACACGAAATGCGATTGTCCAGAAAGAAACAGAGAAAAACAGTCAGAAGGAAACCCCAAACTAACCCACGAGACATTGAAATGTTCTAAAGAGTCACATTCAGTCTGTGAACAGACAACATTGATTTCTGTTAATCTGTGGACGCTCCTCTCATCTTCACATTAAAGGGTCGTGGCCACAAAACCAGTATCAGCCAGAAAGGATGTTTGCAACCCACTAGTCTATAATCATCATCATCATCATCATCATCATCATCGTCGTCGTCGTCATAGATTAGGCTGTGCATGACGCCCAATCTCGTTGGAGCCCGGGGCGCTTATAAAAGCCTACAGAGGTGCGCATTCATCACACACACACACACACACACACACACACACACACACACATATATATATATATAGATATAGATATAGATATAGATATATATATATATATATATATATATATATATATATATATATATATATATATATATATATATCTGACTTGAACATGTTTTTGAAAAGGAAAGAATTTTGATGGAAAACTTGGCAGACTTGACAGAGCTACACGACGGACTGGAGCAGGCACCTGGATCCAGGAAGATAGAGCCTGGTAAGAGGAAGAGGAAGAGGATGGTCTCTGTGGGACAAGCACTTGTCTGAAAACATCTCCCGTTATTGTGTCAGTTTTATTGGTCTCTGTGGGACAAGCACTTGTCTGAAAACATCTCCCGTTATTGTGTCAGTTTTATTGGTCTCTGTGGGACAAGCACTTGTCTGAAAACATCTCCCGTTATTGTGTCGGTTTTATTGGTCTCTGTGGGACAAGCACTTGTCTGAAAACATCTCCCGTTATTGTGTCAGTTTTATTGGTCTCTGTGGGACAAGCACTTGTCTGAAAACATCTCCCGTTATTGTGTCACGGTGTATTGGTCCCTTTATTGTTTCACCTTTTTATTGGTCTCTGTGGGACAAGCACTTGTCTGAAAACATCTCCCTTTATCTTCTATCAGTTTTATTGCCGCAGAGATCTTGTAAGAAAGTGCAGGTCGCCAGAACTGGTATGCACGTCCGAAGCTCAACAGACGTCACTAGACTGCATGCAAAATGTGACACATCTTCCTTACAGTATTACATCAAAGGAGAAAAGAGCGAAAAAAAGAAAAAGAAGGGAAAAAACGGTAAGGTTTTATTCAGTCAGGAAATCTGTCATTGCTTCTCTTGGATACGCCCTAAACACACGTCACGGTATTCTCAGTCTGGCCTGCTGCTGGTATGTAACATTTGTACAAAGTTGTCGAGAGAAAAAAAATCAAAGAAAATTCAGCTTTCAGTGTAATATTACTAATACGCTAACTGACATTAAAATAGTTGAAGGTCAGCGGGAGACGAAAGAAGGGGTAACGATAAACAGAGGCCTATTACAAAGTTTGGAAAAGTTCGCTTGAACAATGCAGTCATCAGAAATGACAACGTTACGGCTGTTGTCTCGTCAGAAACAAGTTATTCCACATACATACGAGCCAGTCAAGACCGATTCCATCGGATAAGAACTTAGTGAGAAATACAACTTCAGGCCTACCGATATTTTAACAGTGATGCCGCTTTGACCTATACACAAATTCAGGTTTACCGACGATGGTGAGAGCGGGTAAACGTCAGTGAGCATATATACTACCATCCACATATTGACGACATTCACACTGTCAAACACAACTCAAAGATAAGGTCGGTGCCACAACTGGCCAGCCTAACACTGTTCATTACAAACTCACATTGCTTCATCTCAGTCAAACCATCAAGTAAATACATAAAAGGGATCGTTGTAAATCATCAACATTTCCACGAACAGTTAAAAGGTTTTGTTGCTGTTTTGTCACAGACATCTATGCTTTAAACGTCGATCATGCTTTTTATTTTATTTTTATTTTTTTATCTTTTATTTTCTTCTTCTTCTTCTTCTTCTTCTTCTTCTTCTTCTTCTTCTTCTTCTTCTTCTTCTCAAAGCCCTACTGCCAAATTTTGTCATTGTGTAAATCTTCAACAGGACCAACACAGACACAACAGTTCTATTTCCGTTTTTTGTTATTGCGTTCGTACACACATGTTGAAAATTCTGTCGGATCCCCAGATAAGGAAATGAAAAGAAATATCTTACCTTGAACTCCTCTCCCTCAGTGGTGTCGTAATCTTCTGATGAGTACAGTCTGGAGTTGTTGAGCTGAGTAGTGAAGTCGTCGGAAACCTCTTCCGGTGACCTCAGGTGACCTTCAGGAGAACTACGAAAGCCTTCAGGGGAACTCGGCTCACCGTCTTCCATGGTGCTTGAAGATCCGTCTCCAACAAATCCTCTACACTTCACAGCAAACTGTCTTGACTGTTTTTCTCTGTGCTGCTTCAAAACCAGTCTTCTCTACACTTCACAGCGCGCTGACGTCACTGACCGCTCGTCCTTGCATAGCGTTTCTTCACGGCTAGACTTCTCTGCCTTTCACGACAAAGCGTTCACTTCATCTGTAATACTGTATTAAACACAGTCTACGTCACATACCAGTTTGCATGACGCGTGCCCAGTGTCGTCCATACAAACTGGCAATTACACAGATTACACTCCTGTTCTGTTCGTACGGCTTGTAACTAAAATGTCTTTTTCAACTAAGACGGGAGGAACTCACGATGTGTTCAAACTCACGCTTTTAGCCAGATAGCTCCGCCCACTTAGACAAACGTGGTAAGCAGCATGGCATGTGTTCGAACTCACGCAAAATTTTAGCCAGATAGCTCCGCCCACTTAGACAAGCGTGGTAAGCAGCATAACGTGTGTTGGAAGTAGCTAACGTTTCGAACTGCACAGGCCCAAGGTGCTTAATCACTTTTTTCGATAATAGCACGGGCACACGCTTTGCTTACATTGCAGTTGAGCTTAGACAGCCCGCGGGTTTGTTTTAAGGATGTGTGTCTGTAGGCAGGAGCTGGGTGGCTAAAGATCGTCAGTCTTTAAGAGGCGTCGAGGGGTCATTTGTCTGCATTCACCGTGCAGATTTCTGCATTCTGACATTTACCATGCAGATTTCTGCATTCACCCTGCAGATTTCTGCATTCACCTTGCAGATTTCTGCATTAAGACATTCACCCTGCAGATTTCTGCATTCACCTTGCAGATTTCTGCATTCTGACATTCACCTTACAGATTTCTGCATTCTGACATTCACCCTGCAGATTTCTGCATTCACCCTGCAGATTTCTGCACTCTGACATTCACCGTGCAGATTTCTGCAGATTTCTGCATTCTGACATTCACCACGCAGATTTCTGCATTCACCCTGCAGATTTCTGCATTCACCCTGCAGATTTCTGCATTCACCCTGCAGATTTCTGCATTCACCCTGCAGAATTCTGCATTCTGACATTAACCATGCAGATTTCTGCACTCTGACATTCACCATGCAGATTTCTGCACTCTGACATTCACCATGCAGATTTCTGCATTCTGACATGCAGATTTCTGTACTCTGATATTCACCATGCATATTCCTGTACTCTGACAGTCACACTGCACATGCCTGAACTAATTCCGCACTCTGGCACAATCAATGGGCTACCAGAAGTACGGTGCTCCGGCTGCAAAATATCTACTGTTCCTGTCATGACAGTAGTTCAACAAACTTGCGACAGCATTGTGTGGTCAAGGATATGCCTGTCACCGTATGTCACTGAACTGTGACACTACCATCTGCCGGCACTCGCTGTGAAGAGCTTAAAAGATCAGCCTTATAATCTACCAGACGGAGCCATTATTCCCGTCAGTTCGCCCCCTACCTCCACACAGAGGCCACTGTAACGGCACGGGACTAGGGACTGTTACATTCGCCTTACCTCCACACTGAGGCCACTGTAACGGCACGGGACTAGGGACTGTTACATTCGCCTATTCGCCACACGGAGGCCATGTAAAAAAGGGACCAGGGACTGTTACATTCGCCTTACCTCCACACAGAGGCCACTGTAACGGCACGGGACTAGGGACTGTTACATTCGCCTTGCCTCCACACAGAGGTCACTGTAACGGCACGGGACAAGGGACTGTTACATTCGCCTTACCTCCACACAGAGGTCACTGTAACGGCACGGGACTAGGGACTGTTACATTCGCCTTATCGCCACACGGAGGCCATGTAAAAAGGGACCAGGGCCTGTTACATTCGCCATATCGCCACACGGAGGTCACTGTAACACGGCAAGAGTTCCGAAAGTCAGCATGATTACATTTTCCTATCTCAGACGCACCCTTCGTTCCTTTCGCTAAGCCGAAGACAGTAAACAGAAAAGGGAGGCCAGTGTTCTCGAGGCTGTTGTGTTCCAGCAGAGCCACCGGCAAATCTGTGTGCGTGTGTGTGTGTGTGTGTGTGTGTGTGTGTGTGTGTGTGTGTGTGTGTGTGTGTGTGTGTGTGCGTGCGTGGTGGTGTGTGTGTGTGTGTGTGTGTGTGTGGTGCGTGCGTGCGTCGTGCGTGTGTGTGTGTGTGTGTGTGTGTGTGTGTGTGTGTGTGTGCGTGCGTGCGGTGCGTGTGTGTGTGTGTTGTGTGTGTGTGTGTGTGGGCGGGGTGTGTGTGTGTGTGTGTGTGTGTGTGTGTGTGTGTGTGTGTGTGTGTGGGGAGAGGAAGAGAGAGAAGAGAGAGAGAGAGAGAGGAGGATGTGTGTTGTGTGTGTGTGTGTGTGTGTGTGTGTGTGTGTGTGTGTGTGTGTGTGTGTGTGGGTGTGTGTGTGTGTGTGTGTGTGTGTGTGTGTGTGTGTGTGTGTGTGTGTGTGGAGAGCAGAGAAGAGAGGAGAGAGGCCGAGAGAGTGAGGGAGAGGGTGTGTGTGTGTGTGTGTGTGTGTGTGTGGTGTGGTGTGTGGTGCGTGGTGCGTTGTCTGTGTGTGTGTGTCGGCGCGGTGTGTGTGTGGTGTGTGGTGTGTGTGTGTGTGTGGTGTGTGTGTGTGTGTGTGGGTGGTGTGTGTGTGTGTGTGTGTGTGTGCTTTGTGTCTCTTCTCCTCTCTCTCCTCTCTCTCTCTCTCTCTCTCTCTCTCTCTCTCTCTCTCTCTCTCTCTCTCTCTCTCTCTCTCGTCTGTGTGTGTGTGTGTGTGTGTGTGTGTGTGTGTGTGTGTGTGTGTGTTGTGTGTTGTGTGTTGTGATTGCGTGAGTGGGTCTATGTGTCTGTGTCTGTGTGTAGGCGACATGCCAGATTAGTATTGTCGCGCCCCAAGTGTGTTAAATATGGAAATGTCGATACGTCGTGTGAATGAGACAGCTCTACAGACATCCTCCTCCGTGTGCGTGTGTGTGTGTGTGTGTGTATGTGCGCGCGCGCGCGTGCGTGCGTGCGTGCGTGCGTGCGTGTGTGTGTGTGTGTGTGTGTGTGTGTGTGTGTGTGTGTGTGTGCGTGCGCTGCGCGCGTGTGTGTGTGTGTGTGTGTGTGTGTGTGTGTGTGTGTGTGTGTGTGTAAAGGCCATTTCACACAGTTCATTGGTGATTAAACCTCAGCGGACGACTTTTCACTTCCAGTTTCCTTGTTTTGCAATCACATCGTCAAGTGGACCCGCCACCCACACCTGCGTACAACGAAAGGAGAAAGGAAACAGTCCATCACACAGGCTATACCACGGTCCGCCATTCGGATAACGTGTGGAGCAGAACACCAGTCCAAAATACTCAACAAGCATTATGTATACAAGAGATGGGGGAATGAGGGGGGGGGGACGGAGGGGGAGAGCAGGGGGACAGGTATACGCACAGAGGGGGGAGGGAGAGATATTCAAATTTAGGAAATTGCTAGCAAAGCACTCCTCCACTCTTCGTAACTAACAGAATGTCAAAGTTCAAAGAGATTCATGAGCTCCACTTTACCGCACCCGTCGCTACACTCAGAGTTGCGGAAAAGCCCTCGGAAAGATGTATCCAAGTCGTCCAAAACTACTAGTCTACATGTCAAGTGTCATTTGCAACACTAACTGTAACTGCCGACGCAATAAAAGCGTCACCCAAAACCTTGTCACTGTCGGGACGGACAGAAATCTGCGTGGTCCAAAACAATGTGTGGCCCACAAAACGTTTAGACGCGCACAGAAAGTTACGCCATCCAAAGTACTGCAACTTTAGACGCACACAGAAATTTACGCCATCCAAATAACTGTAACTTTAGACGCACACAGAAATTTACGCCATCCAAAACACCCTAATTGTTGGCACATAAATCTATGCCATACAAAAACACTGCATGCCAACAGTTAGCACAGAGACGAGTCCGATCGCATCCCAAACAGCGTAAATGTCGACACTTAAAGATAATCACCTCACCCAAAATACCGTAATTGTAGGATCAGTCAGATGTTCACGTCAACGAAAATACTGTTATTGTCGGCCTAGACAGACAATCACGTCATCTAGCTAAAGCCCATTAAGCCCATTTCTTTCTTGGAGAAATAGCTCTTTAGAAAATTGTTTCATTATTGTTATTATCTAAAATACCGTAGCTGTAGGCGCATAAAGATAATCACGTCATCCAAACACAAATCCACGTCATCCCAAATGCCGTACTGTAGGCACAGCTGTTCACGCCACCCCAGCTGAAACCGTAGCTGTGTGCGCAGACCTATATCAGCGTCACACAAAACGCTGTAAGTGTAAGCACAGACACAGATTCACGTCCCGCAAAACGCTGTAAGTGTAAGCACAGACACAGATTCACGTCCCGCAAAACGCTGTAAGTGTAACCTCAGACACAGATTCACGTCCCGCAAAATGCTGTAAGTGTAAGCACAGACACAGATTCACGTCACGCATAACCCTGTAACTGCAAGCACAGACATTCACGTCACGAGTGGACTACTGAAGGCTGCACGCGCTGACATAGTCGGCGTTTTGTGACCAGCCTACGACGCTGACGACAGCAAGTGCAGGACAGTTGTGGCGTTCCCTGATGGCCATGCTGGGCTGTGCTTGCCCTGCCGTGCTGCAGGCAGAGAGGGCGGCCATTTGTCGGTCGTTGTGGCAGCTGGGTCGCTGGCGGGATGAGGATGGGGGGGGGGGGGGGGGGGGGAAGGGGGGGGGGGCCATCACAGCCAGCAGACAACCTCCGTCTGTTCTGTCTGCTGGTGGGGACTTGGGAACGAAGAAGGTATTCACCTGCATCGTCTTCATATTGCACACATGGTTTACATAGGCACAGAGAGAGGGAAACACACACACACACACACACACACACACACACACACAACACCACACACACACACACACACACACACACACACACACACACACACACACACACACACTCACTCACACACACACAACAGCGTCATATATATATATCTAATTGTGTGTGTGTGTGTGTGTGTGTGTGTGTGTGTGTGTGTGCTGGGGGGGGGGGGGGGGGGGGTTATTGGCGGTGTTTGTTTTTGTTTTTGTTCTTTCCCTTTCGCGCAACAACCATGTTTGATTATTTTGTCGCTACTCTCAGCTAGGCAGCTACAGAGAGACCACGTGGTGTTATCAGCCGAGTGACGACCTAACGGTGCCGGGAGGTGTGGGGGCAGCTGGCCATGGTGGCGCCTCTTAGTCTGCCTATAACCTCATCGTCCTCGTCTTAGTCTGCCTATAACCTCATCGTCCTCGTCTTAGTCTGCCTATAACCTCATCGTCCTCGTCTTAGTCTGCCATTAACCTCATCGTCCTCTTCTTAGTCTGCCTGTAGCTTCATCGTCCACGTCTTAGTCTGCCTGTAACCTCATGGTCCTCGTCTTAGTCTGCCTATAACCTCATGTTCCTCGCCTTAGTCTGCCTATAACCTCATGGTCCTCGTCTTAGTCTGCCTGTAACCTCATGGTCCTCGTCTTAGTCTGCCTGTAACCTCATGGTCCACGGGAGTTCTGTCCGGCCGTATGAGCTGGGACAGGCAGTGTGTTGGGTCATAAAATACTCTTTGTTTATACCACTGTCACTAGCGCTTAGCTAGGAGGCAAGATCTCTTCTTCTTATTTTTTTTCTTTCTCTCCGTCCCCCCCCCCCCCCCCCCCCTCGCCCTCCCCCCCCCTCCCCCCCCTCCTCCCTCCCCCCCCCCCCCCTCCCCCCCCCCCCCCCCCCCGCCTTCCTTCTTCATTAGCAGATTATAGAAATGACACTGATAATGATGCGTAACACAGACCTGCCTGTCTAGAAATGACACTAAAGGTGTGTAGCACGACGCATCCTACGTGTTTAGCTGAAGTGACGTTGTTTATGACGAAGAACAAAGCTGCCTGTGTGTAAAAATGACGCTATGTATGATGTGAGCCCAGAGCTGTCGCTGTGTGGAAAAAAAATGACATCACCGTATTTAGGCCACTGCGATCCGTGTACTTCGCATCTGCCTGTTAATCAACATGCAAACTGGAGAGGATGAAGAAAGAGAATAACTGTATGGCAACGCGAGGCTGGCCTGCAGCCACCAGCGCCCGGACAGAGCAAGCTTCCACTCGTGCAATTTGCCGCCTCTTAGCGCTAAAATTCCGCCCTCGTCGTGAAGAAATCCTCGCAACAGGAGCCTGCACAAAAAGAGATGGGGGCGGATGGGCACAAGTCCACAGGCAGGGGCGGGTAATGCAAATTCACAGGCAGGGGCGGGTAATACAAGTCCACAGGCAGGGGCGGGTATTACAACTTCACAGGCAGGGGCGGGTAACACAAGTCCACAGGCAGGGGCGGGTAACACAAGTCCACAGGCAGGGGCGGGTAACACAAGTTCACAGGCAGGGTGAAAGCCGAAAAAAGCGAAGTGCATGTTACGTGGGCGATCGCAGCGCCGGTGGCTGTTTCATTAAATCAGTGGCTTCTCCGACTCATTTTCGACGGCGGCGCTGGCACAGAGAGTGAGAGAGCTGCGGGTTGCATGGACGCCGGAATTTCCGACGCAAGTCTTGTCTGCGGGGAAGGAATGGTCAGAACGCGTGTCAGCTCCGGCCATCCGGCCTTGGAGCTCCACTGAGTGGATCCTCATTGTAAAAATAATTACGTGGAGGGTTTTGCAGTTGTTTATTATCAGTTTCTGTTTTCTCTAGACTAAAGTGTGCTTGCTGTGAATGTATAGGTAAGGAAACGATCAACTAAAATCACATGACTACAGGTCTAACAGAGCAAGTACAATTATGGCAATATGTTCAATAACGCCCAGACTCGAACGGTTAAAAATAAATGCTTTATGGAACAACGCACGCACGCACGCACGCACGCACGCACGCACGCACGCACGCACGCACGCACACACACACACACACACACACACACACACACACACACACACACACACACACACACACACACACACACACGACGGCAGATTATTAAAAACAGAATTTAAAGGGCGTGGGGGTTGTGACGAAAGACAGAGAGTGATTTTCTGCAGGCAGACAGATAGGAAAGCGGCTAATTTGAGGCCCGTGGATTCGCTCATTACACAGCTGAACGAAGTTAATTTCTAAAAGATACCATAATTGTCATTATTACCCTAAAAATTAGCCCTGTCAGCTCCATGCCGGCAAACAAGCGGCGAAGGGACCGTGGTCAGGGTAGCGCACCGTTAATGAAGGATCATCCCACTAATCACCGTCTTGCTTACGGCTGTCTACCATCCCCGGAATGGGATCACCATCACCATCTGTTTATGGTCATGTCACACATCACCATCTGCTGTCCTGGATCGGTACCCGTCCTATCGTCCTCATCACGACACCATCTGCTTACGTCCTGTCATCACGATCACCATCTGCTTATCTGTCCTGTCATCACGACACCAGTCTGCTTACTGTCCTGTCATCACGATCAACCATCTGCTTGTCTGTCCTGTCATCACGTTTCACCAGTCTGCTTATCTGTCTAGTCATCACGATCAACCTCTGCTTATCCTGTCCTGTCATCACCGAAACAACCGTCTGCTTCATCTGTCCTTTGGTCATCACGATCACCGTCTGCTTAGTCTGTCCTGGTCATCACGATCACCATCTGCTTATCTGTCCTGTCATCACGATCACCATCTGCTTGTCTGTCCTGTCGATCACGATCACCGTCTGCTTATCTGTCCTGTCATCACGATCACCGTCTGCTTATCTGTCCTGTCATCACGATCACCGTCTGCTTATCTGTCCTGTCATCACGATCACCGTCTGCTTATCTGTCCTGTCATCACAATCACCGTCTGCTTGACTGTCCTGTCATCACGATCACCGTCTGCTGTCCTGTGATCGCGATCACCGTCTGCTTGTCTGTCCTGTCATCACGATCACCGTCTGCTTATCTGTCCTGTCGTCACGATCACTGTCTGCGTATTTGTCCTGTCATCACGATCACCATCTGCTTATCTGTCCTGTCATCACGATCACCGTCTGCTTGTCTGTTCTGACATCACGATCACCGTCTGCTTATCTGTCCTGTCATCACAATCACCGTCTGTTTGTCTGTCCTGTCATCACAATCACTGTCTGTTTGTCTGTCCTGTGATCGCGATCACCGTCTGCTTATCTGTCCTGTCATCACAATCAAGGTCCATTTATTACACCTGTCAGCATCACAAAATTGCTAACTTTCCATAATTCATAGTTCTACATTAATAGTCATCTGTCATTACTGTGATCACGATCAACATCCTTTTATTATTATTCTGATCACGATTACCATCCCTTTATCTTTACTGTGATCACGATCACCATCCCTTTATCATTACTGTTGTCACGATCACCATCATTTTATCATTACTCTGATCATGATCACCATCTCCATTATCACTGTGATCACTGGCAAAATAATGAACACCAGTTCTCTACCGTTTGCAACTCTGACTGACCGGCTGTGCAGATAGCGGCAGTGAGCATTATGGGAGAAGGCTGTAGGACTGACCGGCTGTGCAGATAGCGGCAGTGAGCATTATGGGAGAAGGCTGTAGGACTGACCGGCTGTGCAGATAGCGGCAGTGAGCATTATGGGAAAAGGGGGCTGTAGGAGAGGGAGACTGACACGGCTGTGCAGATAGCGGCAGTGAGCATTATGGGAGAAGGCTGTAGGACTGACCGGCTGTGCAGATCAGCGGCAGTGAGCATTATGGGAGAAGGCTGTAGGACTGACCGGCTGTGCAGATAGCGAGCAGATGGGAGAAGGGTGTGTGACTAACAAGGCTGTGCAGGAGATGGGAGAAGGGTGTGTGACTAACGAGGCTGTGCAGGAGATGGGAGACGGGTGTGTGACTAACAAGGCTGTGCAGGAGATGGGAGAAGGGTGTGTGACTAACAAGGCTGTGCAGGAGATGGGAGAAGGGTGTGTGACTAACAAGGCTGTGCAGGAGATGGGAGAAGGGTGTGTGACAAGCAAGGCTGTGCTAAGGAGATGGGAGAAGGGTGTGTGACTACAAGCTGTGCAGGAGATGGAGAAGGTTGTGTGACTAACAAGGCTGTGCAACAGATGGGAGACGGGTGTGTGACTAACAAGGCTGTGCAACAGATGGGAGAAGGGTGTGTGACTAACAAAGCTGTGCAACAGATGGGAGAAGGGTGTAGGACTGACACGAGTGATGCTGGTGCAGAGGTAACGAGAATCCTCCGAGGAATGCCGGCGTTGTAGTGGTCTAGGACTCGGGAACAAGTGTCCGCACGGCGCCTCTGGCTGCTTGCCTAGTCGGTGCAGTTGCTGTCGTCATGCGAACCTCGCAGATCACCCAGCCGAAAGTATTGTCGCGGAGGAAAAAGAGAGGGCGGTGTGGCTATCACGCGCTTGGTTAGTTTTCAGCTCGGAAAGACCTCCCGCGGGCTGCTCTTGCCCTTTCGTCCACACTCCGCGCTCACTTTCAGGCTTCCCGTTCCATAACGTTCACGGCGTCTTCTGGCACGGTAACTACCGGCGCTCACCTCTTCAGGCGTTCTTTGTCATTCCTGCAAAGTTCAGTGCAACACAGGCGCTGTTTCCCATTCCTGTAAGGTTCAATGCAACACAGGCGCTTTTTGTCATTCCCGAAAAGTTCAGTGTAACTTTACACAGGCGCCGTTTCTCAGTCATTCCTGAAAGGTTCAATGCAACACAGGCGCTTTTTGTCATTCCTGAAATGTTCAGTGTAACACAGGCGCTGTTTCTCAGTCATTCCTGAAAGGTTCAATGCAACACAGGCGCTGTTTCCCATTCCTGTAAGGTTCAATGCAACACAGGCGCTTTTTGTTATTCCTGAAAAGTTCAGTGTAGCAGAGGCGCTTTTTGTCATTCCTGAAAAGTTCATTGTAACAGAGGCGCTTTTTGTCATTCCTGAAAAGTTCAGTTGTAACAGAGGCGCTTTTTGTCATTCCTGAAAAGTTCAGTGTAACAGAGGCGCTTTTTGTCATTCCTGAAAAGTTCAGTGTAACAGAGGCGCTTTCTGTCATTCCTGAAAAGTTCAGGGTACCACAGTGCCTTTTACTAGGCATATTACGGAAGCGTTTCGGTTGCAAACTACGGCGCTTTGCATTCGAAATGCAAGCCAACCCTTAGGCGCTTTTTCCCGTCATTCCTGAAAGTTCAGATGCAACACAGGCGCTGTTTCCCATTCCTGTAAGGTTCAATGCAACACAGGCGATTTTGTGTCATTCCGAAAAGTTCAGTGTCCGAGACTTGTTGTAATACCATCCAAAGTTGATGAACAAACGCTTTTTGTCATTCCTGAAAGGTTCATTGTGACAGAGGCGCTTTTTGTCATTCCTGAAAAGTTCAGTGAACACAGGCGCTTCTCAGTCATCCGAAAAGTTCAGCAACACAGGCCTTCCATTCCGAAAAGTTCAACACACAGGCCTTTTACTACACAACAACGTCAGTTGCAGAGACCTTGATCTAAAATCAGCACCACAGGCGACTTTTATTTACGCATACAGAGCTAATTTTGTATCGAAAGCAGGTAAAAGAGCTTTCTGATCTTTGGTCAGGTACAGAGCCTTTTGACATTTGAAATCAGTCCAAGAGCTTAGTAGAAACAACGCGTTCAGAAGTGATTGATGGTAGAGAGAGATAGAGGTGTGATGTGTGTTTGTGATGAAGGAATGTGAGAGATGATGAGTGTGAGTGAGAGAGATGTAGATGACAGTGTGATTTTTTATTACGACAGTGAAAACAGAGAAAGAGAAGAAGAACAGAAAGAAAACTAAGATACGGACCCAGGGTGGAGAGAGAGGTGAACTTGTGTGTTGTACGGCATGGGATGAGGGAGAGAGAGAGAGAGAGAGAGAGAGAGAGAGAGAGAGAGAGAGAAAGAGAGAGAGAGAGAGAGTAACTTGGTGATTTACGCCCAGTGAGAGAGAGAGAGAGAGAGAGAGAGAGAGAGAGAGAGAGAGAGAGAGAGAGAGAGAGAGATAGAGAGAGAGAGAGAGAGAGAGAGAGAGAGAGATGAGGTAGAGAGAGAGAGAGAGAGAGAGAGAGAGTACTGGGAGCAGGAGAGAGAGAGAGAGAGAGAGAGAGAGAGAGAGAGAGAGAGAGAGAGAGAGAGAGAGAGAGAGAGAGAGAGAGAGAGAGAGAAACTTGGTGTTTTACGCCCAGAGAGAGAGAGAGAGAGACGCAGGATTTCCGGCTGGAGATGTAATTTCAAGTTGTCTGTGCCCGTTCCGATGTGCCGCTATGAGACTGCAGCCCCGCTCCTCTCAGAGGGTCAATGTTGGTGGCCCCTGCACAGTGCCGCCACACAACCACCCTACTGTCCGCTAAGTCGCCAGCACAAGTAGGCTACCGCACGACGTCATCCTGGACGCCGTACTGACCAGGCCAGACAGCACTGCGTACGGGACACAACTCCACTGTCGGCAATGGCGTTGGCTGGCAGCTGTAAGCGGAACCGAACGGAAGCCGCAAGTTGGCCTGAAGACGCAGAGATGTGCAGACGTCGGCCTTGTTTATGACGCTCTGTATAGACTGCCGGCCTTGTTTATGACGCTCTGTATAGACTGCCGGCCTTGTTTATGACGCCTCTGGTATAGACTGCCGGCCTTGTTTATGACGCTTTGGTATAGACTGCCGGCCCTTGTTTATGACGCCTCTGGTATAGACTGCCGGCCCTGTTTATGACGCTCTGGTATAGACTGCCGGCCTTGTTTATGACGCCTCTGTATAAACTGCCGGCCTTGTTTATGACGCCTCTGGTTGTTATAGACTGCCGGCCTTGTTTATGACGCTCTTGTGTGGTTATAGCTGCCGGCCCTTGTTATGACGCCTCTGGTATAGACTGCCGGCCTTGTTTATGAACGCCTCTGAGTAAGACTGCCGGCCACTGTTTATGACGCCTTCTGGTATAGCTTCCGGCCGATGCGCCTCTGGTAAGACGTGCGGCCACAGGTTGTATGACCGCACTGCGCAGGAGCTAGTCTGCGGCCTGTTCATTGCGCCTCTGACTGCCGGCCTTGTCTTGACGCCTCTGGAGATGAGACTGCTGGCCCTGTTGACGCCCTGGTATGGCCGGCTGTTTTGGACGCACTCTGTATGACTGCCGGCCCTGTTTATGACCGCTCTGGTATAGACCCCGGCTGTTTATGAGCGCCTCTGGTAAGACTGCCGCCTGTTTTGACGCCTCTGGTGCTGACTGCCGGCCTTGTGTTATGACGCCTCTGGTTAGGAGGCTAGCCGGCCTTGTTTATGCGCCTTTGGTATAGACTGCCGGCTCTGTGTTATGACGCCTCTGGTATAGACTGGCCGCCTTGTTTATGACGCCTCTGGTATAGCTGCCGGCCTGCTGTGTTTATGACGCCTCTGGTATAGACTGCCGGCCTGTTTATGACGCCTTCTGTATAGACTGCCGGCCTTGTTTATGACGCCTCTCTATACTGCCGGCCTTGTTTATGACGCCTCTGTATAGACTGCCGGCCTTGTTTATGACGCCTCTGGTATAGACGGCCGGCCTTGTTTATGACGCCTCTACTGCCGGCCTTGTTTATGACGCCTCTGGTATAGACTGCCGGCCTTGTTTATGACGCCTCTGGTATAGACTGCCGGCCTTGTTTATGACGCCTCTGGTATAGACTGCCGGCCTGTTTATGACGCCTCTGGTATAGACTTGCCGGCCTTGTTTATGACGCCTCTGGTATAGACTGCCGGCTGTTTATGACGCCTCGGCTTGTTTATGACGCCTCTGGTATAGACTCCGGCCTTGTTTATGACGCCTCTGTATAGACTGCCGGCCTTGTTTATGACGCCTCTGGTATAGACTGCCGGCCTGTTTATGATGCCTCTGGTATAGACTGCCGGCCTTGTTTATGACGCCTCTGGTATAGACTGCCGGCCTTGTTTATGACGCCTCTGGTATAGACTGCCGGCTTTGTTTATGACGCCTCTGGTATAGACTGCCGGCCTTGTTTATGACGCCTCTGGTATAGACTGCCGGCCACAAAATGCTAGCACTCGAGGTCGTGTTTTTGCGACATGTCTAGAAATCGAGTGAAATGCTGTGTGTGTGTGTGTGTGTGTGTGTGTGTGTGTGTGTGTGTGTGTGTGTGTGTGTGTGTGTGTGTGTGTGTGTGTGTGTGTGTATGTTGTTTGTTGTTGTTGTTATTGTTGGTGCTGTTGTTGATGTTGTTTGGAGGGGTCAAATTAGCCGGCAGATCAACAGTAACAAAAAACAAAAGAAAGAAAGCGACAAATCATTACTAAAATAACAAACATTCACACAAACAAACTTCTTCTTTTTTGGCCAAACCTCAGAAGGCTAGTGCCTTTAAACATTCACTTCCTGCAGGGGAAGGGACACAACCCTCCTTGACTTCCACAGTAAAGAAGCCTCTTGCAAACGAAGCACTGTTTGGTCGTTGATCTATGGAGTCGGAGTAACGGTTCCTGCGTGCTAATGAGATATCCGCGGAATTGATGGAGATGTTTTCTGAGCGGAAAGAGCGACGGCTTGCCGAGGCTTTCGTGGATCTCCAGATGATGGGTAGTTGTCTCTCTTAGGGTTTTTCCGTCGTCTGGGGCGCAGCCACACTCGCCGCTGTCTGTCGCCATGACAGCACTGTGGCAAACCATGCAACAACAGTACCGGCTGCTTTTTTGTCATCGTTGTAGGTAGCTGACGATTACCGGGCTCCGCGGCATAGTGGCTAGTGGCTAGTCGGAATCTCCTGGGTTCAAATCCCGTCAGAGTCATGTGGCATTTTTCGGCCCAGACTGGCTCCTACCGAGCGCTGGAGTTGCTAAGGGCCCAGTGGGACGCCGGGACACGCGGCGCGGGATCAGTGCCGCTGAAGTCGGCACGGATGACAAATAATGGCAATAACGGAATCAAAATATGAACACAGCGTTACGCCACGGGCTAAATGCTAAACAAAGCACATGTCGCGTACTTGGAAGTAAGAAGTACCGTTCAAATACCGGCAGGCCCGCAGTCGTCACAGAAACAGTTCACTGACTCAGCCTTACTCCGTCTTCCTGCAGACATAACTGTGACCCACTTGATGACTGTGACTGTCACGGACTGCGATAATGTGACTGTGAAAGACTGTGAACGTGACTGTGACTGTCTGTAAATGTGATTGACTGTAAACGTGACTGCGAATGATTGTAAATGTGACTCACTGTAAATGTGACTGAGACTGACTGTAAATATGACTGAGTGTAAAGGTGACTGTGGTCTCACCGTGAAGCCGATGCCCACTGTGACTGAGTGTAAACGTGACTGTGACTGACTGTAAAAATGATGTGACTGACTGTAAACGTGACTGTGACTGAGTGTAAATGGGACTGTGGTCTCACAGTGAAGCCGATGCAGACTGTGACAGACTGTACACGTGTCTGTGACAGACTGTAAACTGTAAACGTGTCTGTGACAGACTGTAAACGTGTCTGTGACAGACTGTAAACGTGTCTGTGACTGAGTGCCTGTGACAGACTGCAAATGTAAACGTGCGTGAGTGTAAACGTGCTGTGACAGACTGTAAACGTGACTGTGACTGAGTGCAACTGTGACAGACTGCAAATGTGACCGTGAGTGAGTGTAAACGTGGCTGTGACTGACTGTAAACGTGACTGTGACTGAGTGCAACTGTGACAGACTGCAAATGTGACCGTGAGTGAGTGTAAACGTGGCTGTGACTGACTGTAAACGTGACTGTGACAGACTGTAAACGTGACTGTGACTGGGTGTAAACGTGACTGTGACTGGGTGTAAACGTGACTGTGACTGACTGTAAACGTGACTGTGACTGACTGTAAACGTGACTGTGACTGACTGTAAACGTGACTGTGACTGACTGTAAACGTGACTGTGAGTCTCACCGTGAAGCCGATGCCGACTGTGGCGGAGAAAGCGCCGGCCTGGAACTTGCCTTGGTCAAACTGCACCAACAACGACGTCTTCCCCACGCCGCTGTCCCCCACCAGGATCGTCTGCAACCACACACATTACCACCATCACTCGTCTCGCTCAACGGAATTGTACCACTGACGACCCACCCCCCACCCCCCACCCCTCCACCACCACCACCACCACCACCACCATCATCACCTCCACGACCACTAACACCACTCCACTGTCTATCCCCACCAGAACTGTCTGCACCCTCCCATCACCATGGCCGTTCTCCTTGATCAACTCAACTGAACCAGGAACCACACCCCGCTCCCGCCTCCCACGTCCACCACCACTACCACCACTACTCCACTGTTCCCCACCAGGATCGTCTGCAACCACACACATTATCACGCTCCGGAGACAATTGCTTTCAGTTGGCTGGGCCCATGTCAGTCTGTGCTGTCCCCGTTTAGAACAGTCTAGCACGTCACTCGCTGACACCCTTCATGCGACACTTCACGTCACTCGCTGACACCCTTCATGCGACACTTCACGTCACTCGCTCACACCCTTCATGCGACACTTCACGTCACTCGCTCACACCCTTCATGCGACACTTCGTGAGCCTCAAACAGTTACGTGAACCGGCTTTGATGGACACAGCTTTACTCAGGTTTACATTCTCATCCTGCAGTTAATCACTGTGTCACTCTTCGTTTGTTCTGTAGAACAGGGCTACCAACTGTTTTGAAGCTCCTCAAGCCTAGGTCTTCATTAAAGGTCATAATTAATAGCATTTGGAGAACGCAGTTCCGGTGGCTAGGACGCCAATACTCTTTGCACTTTACGCAAAAGGAGGGGGGGGGGGGGGATGGGGGGGGGGGGGGGGGATTACATGGAACCCGATGCCATTCTAGCACGGAAGCAGACATAGCTACGTAAAACGATCAGATCACATGATAATAGCACATACTGGTGTACACTTGCTTTAAAACACATGCTCTACAAACATGACAACGGACACGTTGAGACGGATCTTTCAAACTTATTAACAGTTAGCGGTGTAATCTTTTTCTTCTTCTTCTTCTTCTTTGTCTAAAAAATGCAAATTTATGTAAACGTTTTGTTTTTGTTGCGGTGTGTGTGTGTGTGTGTGTGTGTGTGTGTGTGTGTGTGTGTGTGTGTGTGTGTGTGTGTGTGTGTGTGCAGGATTGTATATGTTACCCAAGGGTCATTTGAGACAGTCCTCAGTGCTCTCCTAGTAACGTTCATGTAATCGCGAAGTTCAAATAAAGCTCTCGGCAATCGCCGACAAAATTGTGTTACGTAGTGGGAGCAGCCGACACTTACAACTGGTCTCCACGACAACGCCAGGGGCGAGCACTCCGAGCTAGACTATTGCTTCACGATTGATATCCGGGCCTCTTGCCTGCTTCTTGCCCGCGGAGACGGCATCAATGTTCTCTTTTTGTGAGTGCAATTTTCTTTATTCCCGCCCTGCAACCGTTGTGGCATTATTTTACCATCTGTCTCGGTATACACTCGCATAAATGCTAAGTGGCGCGGGGTTGGCTCAGCGGTAGAGAGCGCCGGACTCATGATCGAAAGGTCGCGGGTTCGAGTCCCGGCAGGAACGGCGGGAGAATTTTCTTCTCCGGGGTCAACTTTCTGTGCTGGCTCTTATTTCGGTATCCCTTCCACCCCCGTGTTACAGCAGTAGCACGTAAAAGATCCCGGTTATTTTGCCAAAAGTGCAGGTGGCTGGTTACAGCTAAACTCACACGCATTCTACATATGTGGCTTCTGTTAACTGGTGCATAGTTGTGTGGTGCACACAGAACGTGCCCCGAAGCGGCGGCAGTTTCACGTGGCACCAGCCACACAACAACCAAACAGCGTTGTCAGTACACCACTGCGGTGGATATTAAAACACGCGCTATGGAAGGATACAGTCGCTCATTCAGAACCACATGCGACATGAATACAGTGTCTGCTCGAGAGCAGAGAAAGCACTACAGTATAAAAAGCGATCTAAAGGAAGAAGAAGAAGAAGAAGAAGAAGAAGTGCTTCTGTCTTAGCTCTGTTCGCGTTGTGACACGGCGCCTAGCAAAGTCGTCATGCGGGGTCTGTACATACCTAGCTCTTGCCGACAGGAGGTAGGCAGGATAAACATTATTTCAGGTATAACCTGGCAAAAATATGAGCCCAAAACAAAACTGGTGTGAACAAGGCCAAAAGAGCCCAATATAAACTGGTGTGAATAAGCCAAAAGAGCCCCATACAAAACTGGTGTGAACAGGGCCAAAAGAGCCCCATACGAAACTGGTGTGAACAACGCTAAAAGAGCCCAATACGAAACTGGTGTGAACACCAAAAGAGCCCAATACAAAACTGGTGTGAACACTAAAAGAGCACAATGCAAAATTGGTGTGAATAACCAAAAGAGCCCAATACAAACTGGTGTGAATAAGCCAAAAGAGCCCAATACAAAACTGGTGTGAACAGGGCCAAAAGAGCCCCATACAAAACTGGTGTGAACAAGGCCAAAAGAGCCCCATACGAAACTGGTGTGAACAACGCTAAAATAGCCCAATACGAAACTGGTGTGAACAGGGCCAAAAGAGCCCCATACGAAACTGGTGTGAGCAAGACCAAAAGAGCCCAATAAAATAAAAACTGGTGTGAACAAGGCCCAAAAGAGCCCAATACAAAATTGGTGCGAATAAGGCCAAAAGAGCACAATGCAAAATTGGTGTGAATAACCAAAAGAGCCCAATACAAACTGGTGTGAATAAGGCAAAAGAGCCCAATACAAATAGACCCCTTTCACTTAGATTTTCGCGCATGCGTAATGGACTGGCGTGTGAAATCTGCCGGAAGTAGGGGGGAACACGTCAGCAGGGTTGCTGGCCGAGCGTCTAGCTGTATTTCCCTAGTACTAGTAGTAGTGAAAACCTCGCATTTCACGGCGACAAGATGGGCGCAAAAGATCACTGCCGTATAATCCACTGCACCACTGGTCGAATAAAAGCCAGGAATCCCGCGAAACGTCTGTCATTTAGTTTCAGTAAAAAGGCAAAGTATCGTATTCCGCGGCGCTGACTCGAGAATGATCCCCGGCCCAGTCTGTTGAGAATGAAGTTTTTTGTGTTTTTTTACGTTTATATTTTCTTCATCTTATTCAAGTATACCGGCTGTGCACTTAATTACTACAGTATATACCACTGTTGTTAGAACGAGAGAATGTGTGTGCGTGAGGGAGACGGGGGAGTAACTGCGGCATTAACTGATTAGGCTGTTTTTTGCCGGCAGGACGTTTCACTAGTGTCGTGTGCGTGTGAGGGTGAGCGTGTTGCTGTGTTAAATAAGACCTTTAATTTCTGATCTCTTACCTTAATTTTTACTATAATTATGTACAATCGTTTAGGCTAATTCTCTCTGTCTCTCTGTCTCAGTGTCTGTCTGTCTGTCTGTCTCTGTCTCTCTCTCTCTCTCTGTAACAGCTTTCACTAATTTCATGATTTTCGTCCTGTTTAGTCACAGGAATAATTTATGAGGCTACCCGCTTGGTCCGTTATTTGTGTGCGTGCGCGCGTGCGTGCGTGCGTGTGTGTATGCGAGCGCGCCCGCGCGTGTTGTGTCAGCTATGAGAGAGAGAGAGAGAGAGAGAGAGAGAGACAGACAGACAGACAGACAGACAGACAGAGGGAGAGAGAGATGAGGGTAGGTGTATGTATAGTGTGCGTGTGAATGTGTGGGAGACGGTGATATGGTGTATGGGTGTGGGTGTGAAGGCGGACAGGATGAGAATAGCGATTATACTTGTGCCGAGTATATAGCCTATTAATCATATTTGGATGTGTGAGCTACTGTTTATTTTACTGCGCATTTCTGTAACCAAAATTATTCTATCTAATAATGTTTATGATATCAGTATTGTCTGTCTGTTGTGCTCTCTTAAATTTTGAATCATTTATACATGGTCATTTTCTTTCGTTTTTCTTCTTTATTTTTATATATATTTTTTTTTATATGTTCTTGTTTTGTTGTTGTTGTTTTGTTTGGTTTGGTTTGCTTGTTCCTTTAAATGGAATAAAGAAGTACTTAGCTTGACCTGACAAAACTAACAGAAACGGCGGACTACCGACAAACCTAATGGTAAACACACCACCGAACCACAACAGTCAAAAGACTACAGCCTGCAGCAAATAAATAATGGGTGCGAGTTGAGCGAGTCAAAGAGCTTTGTCATTTAATTAAAGTATGGAATGCATAAGTACTCACACACAAAAGCAATAGTCATAATAATACATCCTACACATATTTAGTCATACAAAACGAAGTGAAACTGACGCACACTGAAACACTGACAAACACCCCGCACTCATAGAATCGTCTGCACGCGCGCGCACGCGCGCTCGCACTGACGCACACAAACACACACACGCACACACACACACACACGCACACACACGCACACACACACACACACACACACACACACACACACACACACACACACACACACACACACACACACGTGTTCACAGGTTTCCGTGCACGCGCCCACATACACATACACGCACACACACGAACCCCCAGACACACAACTGGGCGGATCGCGCGCACTTGTGCTGGCCTACACTAAATGCACCCCACCCCGTACCCCGCCCCACCGGCTCACCCCGAGGGTATTTTTTTATATATTTCTTTTTTAAATAATAATAACAACAACGGCCAGCCAGGTGCCGGAGCTTCTTTGTCAGTCAACGGATTGAATTAACTGGAAATTTTACGAAGTCTGTGGGTATCTAAAATGATTCAGCCCGGTCAAATCTCAGTACGCTCTAAGTCAGTGTCAGCACGTTCCCCCCTACATCCGCTTTGAAGGAGTTGTAGAACTTTGTAGCCGACTCTGATTGGTTGTCGTTGTGCGACAGCGAGATAAACGAAAGGGGTCTATTGGTGTGAAGAAGTCAAAAGAGCCCAACACGAATTGGTGTGAACAAGGCTAAAAGAGCCAAACACAAAACTGGTGTGAATGAGCCCAATATAAATTGTTGTGAACAAGGCCAAAAGAGCCCAATATGAAACTGGTGTGGATAAGCCAAAAGAGCCCATTACAAAACTGGTGTGGATAAGCCAAAAGAGCCCATTACAAAACTGGTGTGGATAAGCCAAAAGAGCCCATTACAAAACTGGTGTGGATAAGCCAAAATAGCCCAATACAAACCGACGTGTATAAGCCAAAAGAGCCCAAATACAAACTGGTGTGGATACGCCAAAATAGCCCAATACAAACTGACGTGTATAAGCCATAAGAGCCCAATACAAACCGAC
>JABMCL010001116.1:202500-225000 GCA_018857735.1 Alviniconcha marisindica | reverse complement strand
GGAAACAAAGGGCACTGTTGCTACCCCTCTGTGAGGTGGAAACAAGGGGCACTGTTGCTTTGTGAGGAGAATAATTATATGACTAGAGGTAGAGAGGACATCGTTCTTGGTCCTTAGTTGCTGATTCTTGTTTCCTAGTTCTAGCCTTTTAAAATGATTGTGTCCTTGGCTGTGGGTCACTACGCCCAGGTAGTCGGTCCTTAGCTCTGTCCTTGACTGCGGGGCTCCTAGTCCTAGGTGGTCAGTCCTCAGCAGTCAGTCCTCTGATCTGTCCTCGGTTTTAAGTCCTCAGTCCTTGGCCTTCTTTGGGCTTTGGGGCTTTGTACTTGATTGTGGGTCCTTAGTCCTGCTAGTCAGTCCTTGGCTCCTCATATCAGCAACCAGTCCTTCGCTCTGTCCTTGACTGTGTCCTAAGTAGTCAGTCCTTGACTGCCTTTAGATCTTAGTCCTTGTTTGCGGGTCCATAATCCTCAGCACTCGGTAGCTGGCTCGGTTCTTGGTTGTGTGTCCGTAAATCTTCAGCAGCCAGCCCTTGGATCTGTCCATGGTTATGTGTCCGTAAATCTTCAGCAGCCAGCCCTTGGAGCTGTCCTTGGTTGTGTGTCCGTAAATCTTCGGCAGCCAGCCCTTGGATCTGTCCTTGGTTGTGTGTCCGTAAATCTTCAGCAGCCAGCCCTTGGATCTGTCCATGGTTATGTGTCCGTAAATCTTCAGCAGCCAGCCCTTGGAGCTGTCCTTGGTTGTGTGTCCGTAAATCTTCAGCAGCCAGCCCTTGGATCTGTCCTTGGTTGTGTGTCCGTAAATCTTCAGCAGCCAGCCCTTGGATCTGTCCTTGGTTGTGTGTCCGTAAATCTCAGCAGCCAGCCCTTGGATCTGTCCTTTGGATTGCGAGCTCCTTACTCTTGGTACCAGTGGGCCTTACTTGTGCCTTTGATATGGCTCTTCACTCTTTGATTCTGGAGTCTTGCGCGCCCTTTGGCTACAGCCCGGAAGTTTCCATACTCTCGCCTATATGATATAACTGGGCATACTCCGCCTCTTCGGATACAACTGGCCATACTCTCCGGCTCTTATGATAAACTGGCCATACTCTCCGGCTCTTCTGATAAACTGGCCATACTCTCCGGCTCTTCTGATAAACTGGCCATACTCTCCGGCTCTTATGATAAACTGGCCATACTCTCTGGCTCTTCTGATAAACTGGCCATACTCTCTGGCTCTTCTGATAAACTGGCCATACTCTTTGGCTCTTCTGATAAACTCGATATTCTATCTGGCTCTCCTGATAACTGGCCATACGTCTGGCTCTTCTGATAAACTGGCCATATCTCGGCTCTTCTGATAAACTGGCTATTACTCATCGAGCCTTCCTGATAAACTCGCCATACTCTCCAGCCTTCTGATAAACATAATCGCCAGTACACTTCTGATAAACTCCTATCTCCAGAACACTCTGGCTCTTCTGATAAACTGGCCATACTCTCTGGCTCTTCTGATAAACTGGCCATACTCTCTGGCTCTTCTGATAAACTCGAGATTCTATCTGGCTCTCCTGATAACTCGCCATACGGTCTGGCTCTTCTGATAAACTCTGACAAGACTCAGTAGCTCTTCTGATAAACTCTTATTACTCAATGAGCCATTCCTATAAACTCGCTATACTCTCTAGTCCTTCCAAAAATAATCGCCATACACTCTGGCTCTTCTGACACCAAAATACACATAAAAGCCATACTATCTGGTTGTACAGATAAACTCGCCAAACTTTCTGGATTTTCTGATAGTCTCCAAACTGTCTGTTTTTTTCTAATAAACTCGCCATACTGTCTGGCTTTTCTAACAAGTTTGCCATAGTCCCTAGCTCTTCACTCTTCAGGTGAAGTTGCTCTGTCAATAAACTCGCCACATTCTCTGGTTCTAAAATTTTTATTAAAACTCGCCATACTCTCTGGTTCTACAGACAAACTCGCCACAGGGAATACTCTCTGGCTCTTCAGATCAATTTCATTATAGCAACTTTTCAAATAAAATCGTATATTTTTGGCTCTTCAAATAAAATCGCCATACTCTTTGGCTCTTAAGTTCACTCAGATAAACTGGCTATAGACACTTGGCCTTCAAACAAACAACAACAAAAACTAATTTTTTTAAACAACAACAACTAACTTTATAAATAAACACAGCATATTCTCTAACTCTCCAAAGAAACTCTTGCTGTGGTTCTCCAAATTAATCTTCATGCAAACTGGCTCTTCAGATAAACTCGCCACACAATACCAGTTCTTCCAATACACTCGCCATACAAACTGGCTCTTCAGATAAACTGGCCACACAATACCAGTTCTTCCAATACACTCGCCATACAAACTGGCTCTTCAGATAAACTCGCCACACAAACTGCCGCCCCTTCAAATAAACTCGTGCTACAAACTGGTCGTAACAGTTCTCCCTACCGAATAACCTGTCAACTCTTATTGATCCACTTTTCTGCTAGAATAGGGAATAAAGTCGGAAGACAGAGTGCCGCTGGAGACTGCCCCTTTGGTGGTGGTGGTGGTGGTGGTGGTGGTGGTGGTGGGAGGGGGGTGTAGCGGTAGGGACGACGACGCGCTGGGGACGAGGAGGGAGGTCACGTGACGACTGTCAAGAGACTCGATCGGAAGACGTTTATTTCACTGTTATGCATCTGACCCTCCGTTCACTTGCTCTGCTCCCTGGCCTCCCTTGCGTCGCGCTGCATGCGGCACGGACTGCGGTCTTGTAACAGCACAGCACCGGCTGCGGCCCCGTGACCGCGGTCGACATCAATCAACAGCAGGAAGGTATCCAATATGGAAGGCGGAAGGAATAAAGCATGTATATGGGATGCGTATGGAAAACAAATCACAACTTCCAAACGAAGGGAGATAAAGAGCAACACTGCCTCCGGTCCGCAGACAGTGCCAGCATTACTCAGAAGACGGGAGGCTGCATAAATCAATAGAAGGAAGGAATGAGCTGGGTTTTAACGCCAAGTCAGCCATGGCGGTTATATCAGGGCGATCATAAATCAATATACGAAAGGTATTAGATACGGACCGCGTATGGAAAGCACACAATAACTCCAAAAAAGCGACAGTGACATTTACTCTCTTTTTTTTATTATAGTGTCGTATTGTACGAAGAATGCATAGCCAGTCCTGGATGTTTCGATATACTCTTCACTGAAGGGACTTACCGACCAGCCAGCAAAAGATGGATTCTGTGTAGCCTTAGAGCGTGATCAAAGGAACGCAAACGAAAGGCTTCTGTGTACACTACAGCGTGACCAAAGGTACGCAAAAGACAGGATTCTATGTAGCCTTATTGTGTGTGTGTGTGTGTGTGTGTGTGTGTGTGTGTGTGTGTGTGTGTGTGTGTGTGTGTGTGTGTGTGTGTGTGTGTGTGTGTGTGTGTGTGTGTGTGTGTGTGTGTGTGTGTGTGTGTGTGTGTGTGTGTGTGTGTGTGTGTGCGTGCGTGTGTGCGTGTGTGTGCGTGTGGGTGTGTGTGTGTGTGTGTACGCGCGCCCGCGCAGGCGAGGCTAGGGTTAGGGTTAGGGTGTGACTAAACGAATACAAAAGACAGAATCCCATGCAGCCTTATTGCGTGACCAACGGAACGCAGAAGAGAGAAGGGAAAACAAAGCAACAAAAACGGCGACAACGACGTAAATCACGGGCGAAGGGTTTTCATCAATTCTTTGCCGGAAGTTCAAAGGATGGACTTGTTTACGACCATTTGCTTCGTGGGAGGTGAAGCCGTCAGAGCCAGCGCAGCGAGCCCAAGGCCTCTCGGGGACACGGGCAGACAGCGCTGGAGACGTTATCGCTGTCAAGTGAGTGATGGGCCCCGGCCCAGTGCCAGTCCCACGTTTATCACGAAAAACAATTTAAAAAATCAAATAAAGAAAAACAAACAGAAATCGCCCCCCTGGGACGCGTCGTTGTTGGATACAGGCTGTGAGCAGAGGAAGCGTTTGTACCGGACAAGTGCGGTCGGTTTTAAGTCCGTGTTCTTTGACCTCCGTCCCCCTTTATCGTTGTGTCCCGTGAGCTTTCAGTCGGAGATGCTTTCTGGCAAATTCACGTCCTCTGTGACTGATGACCGTTATCAGAGGAAAGTACTGTGACAGAGCGTGTTGTGTTGCAAAGCTCTCGCGTTGGGAGCGGTGTTCCAGGAGGCGGTCTGATCGCGGCAAACTGGAAAACGGAGACTTTACCGACTTCACATTTGTCACCGGAAATTAATCTAAGCAGTGTGAAACAGAACGAGGTCCAGAGCGCCCGTGCAGAATCGACAAAGAAGGGAGTGAATTGGCACTCGAAAGACGTCACACACACTGTAAACAACATTTAGGCTGCATGAATGTTTTAGTATATATATGCGCGTGCATGTGATCCTGCGTGTAAGTGATATAGATCAGGTGGAATATATGTATGGATACATATATACAAATGTATCTATGTTTTTAGCGACTGCAATCTGTGCGCGCGCGCGTGCGTGTGTGTGTGTGTGTGTGTGTGTGTGTGTGTGTGTGTGTGTGTGTGTGTGTGTGTGTAAAATTTGTTGAAATATTTTGTTATTTTGATAATTGTATTAAAATTATATTATATTAATATTAAAAGACTTTAAATAAAGAGGAAGAAGAAGAAGCTATAAACACAAGAACAAAGTCGCCTACGGTACCTCTCACCTGGACATGCATGTTTGTGTCACATCGGTAATCAAGAGCCTGGTGTGTTGGTCACTAGGTTTAAGGTCATGCCAGCCACACAAGGTCACCTGAAGACGAGGGGGTAGTTGAATTGGATTCTAACGTCCTGACAGCCACACAAGGTCACCGGAAGACGAGGGGGTAGTTGAATTGGATTCTAACGTCCTGACAGCCACACAAGGTCACCGGAAGATCGAGGGGGTAGGTGAATTGGATTCTAACGTCGTGTCAGCCACACAGGCCCACCACAGGACGAGAGATAGAAGGGAGAGTTAGATGGCAGTCTCAGGACAACCAACGGTAAAGAACTTGAAGGCGGCACTGACGACTGTTCAACCAATCACAGCCGCAGACAGAGCAGGTGATGGTCAACCCTCTGCGGAACGAGCCACAGGGTCGTGCTGTCGGCCGGTACAGCCCCCTGGCTCACAGCAAAGTGTCGTGCTGTCGGCCTGTACAGCCCCCTGGCTCACAGCAAAGTGTCGTGCTGTCGGCCGGTACAGCCCCTGGCTCACAGCAAAGTGTCGTGCTGTCGGCCTGTACAGTCCCCTGGCTCACAGCAAAGTGTCGTGCTGTCGGCCTGTACAGTCCCCTGGCTCACAGCAAAGTGTCGTGCTGTCGGCCGTACAGTCCCCTGGCTCACAGCAAAGTGTCGTGCTGTCGGCCTGTACAGTCCCCTGGCTCACAGCAAAGTGTCGTGCTGTCGGCCGGTACAGTCCCCTGGCCTGTACAGTCCCCTGGCTCACAGCAAAGTGTCGTGCTGTCGGCCTGTACAGTCCCCTGGCCTGTACAGTCCCCTGGCTCACAGCAAAGTGCTCGTCGCCCTGTCCCGGCCTGTACAGTCCCCTGGCCTGTACAGTCCCCTGGCTCACAGCAAAGTGTCGTGCTGTCGGCCTGTACAGTCCCCTGGCCACGCAAAGTGTCGGCTGTCGGCCTGTACAGTCCCCTGGCTCACAGCAAAGTGTCGTGCTGTCGGCCGTACAGTCCCTGGCCGTACAGTCCCCTGGCTCACAGCAAAGTGTCGTGCTGTCGGCCGGTACAGTCCCCTGGCCTGCTACAGTTCCCCTGGCTCACCAAAGCTGCTGTCCCCTGGCCGTACAGTGCCCCTGCTGGTCGGCCGTACAGTCCCCTGGCCTGTACAGTCCCCTGGCTCACAGCAAAGTGTCGTGCTGTCGGCCTGTACAGTCCCCTGGCCTGTACAGTCCCCTGGCTCACAGCAAAGTGTCGTGCTGTCGGCCGGTACAGCCCCGCCCCTGGCTCACAGCAAAGTGTCGTGCTGTCGGCCGGTACAGTCCCCCTGGCTCACAGCAAAGTGTCGTGCTGTCGGCCGGTACAGTCCCCTGGCTCACAGCAAAGTGTCGTGCTGTCGGCCGGTACAGCCCCTGGCTCACAGCAAAGTGTCGTGCTGTCGGCCTGTACAGTCCCCTGGCCTGTACAGTCCCCTGGCCTGTACAGTCCCCTGGCTCACAGCAAAGTGTCGTGCTGTCGGCCGGTACAGTCCCCTGGCCTGTACAGTCCCCTGGCTCACAGTAAAGTGTCGTGCTGTCGGCCGGTACAGTCCCCTGGCCGGTATAGTCCCCTGGCTCACAGCAAAGTGTCGTGCTGTCGGCCGGTACAGTCCCCTGGCCTGTACAGTCCCCTGGCTCACAACAAAGTGTCGTGCTGTCGGCCGGTACAGTCCCCTGGCCTGTACAGTCCCCTGGCTCACAGCAAAGAGGCTGAGGTCGGCTTACAGCTAATCTTATTTAGGACTGGTCCCTTTCGTCCTCATCTACAGGGACACGGTTGGTAATGCGATCGATATTCCCGGCCCCATGACTGATGTAAACTTGTCCCTCCTAGGATGTAACTATCAGAAAGGGAGACAACAATTCTGATTAACGTCCCTGAAATGTCTTGGAAACGTGCTCTTCACTCTCCCCGCCCCCTTAGGTGTGGATATCAAAAAGGGAGACAAAATGTCAATTACTGCTCCATATCACAGCGGTAGAATTACCACCCTCCAACCTGCGAATTTCAGGAAGGGAGACAACAACGCAGATTACTGCTCCTTAGCCCAGAGTCAGAGTTTTTCCCCTTGAGTGTGTGCATCGTAAAATGATGACTGCCCCACAGCCCGAGGGTCAAGGATCCGATACAGGGCCATCCCGAGGGTACTTGGATACGGGCACCAAAAAGCGATACAGCAGTCTGAATAACCGGCCTTTGCAGCAACGATAGAGTGTCTCCCCTTGGATGCCGGCATCAGAAAAGGAGACAACAATATGGGTTATTGCCCCCTAGGGAGGGGTAGTGTCCCCTTTAAAGGAAGACGTCAATTCGGATTATTGCCCCATCGCCCAAAGGTAATGTGCCCCTTTCAAAGGGAGATCAGCAGCTGTGTGAGTAAGGAGGCGGTGCTGACCTCTTCCAGAAAGAGATGCAATGGATGGTCTCTTCTTCTTCTTCTTGGCTCTGTCAGAGCGTTGCAAGTCCTGCAGTGATATGTATTTAAAATGTAGTCACGGTCAGGGCCTTGGGCGTTATTAAAACCTTAATAATAAATAAATGAATAAATAAGACAGCTAACCTAAAATTAAAACTATATACATGATCTTTTGGGTATTCATCGAGAGGTGGGGACTGGCAGGAGGTTGTGAAGACTTTGGAAGGACTCAAGATAAGGGCTGAAGAGACAGCCGTGGAAGGGCTGTAGAGATAGCCGTGGAAGGGCTGAAGAGACAGCAGTAGAAGGGCAGAAGAGATAGCCGCGGAAGGTCTGAAGAGAGCCGCGGAAGGGCAGAAGAGATAGCCGTGGAGGGGCTGGAGAGATAGCCTTGGAGGGGCAGAAGAGATAGTCGTGGAAGGGCTGAAGAGATAGCCTTGGAAGGTCTGAAGAGAGCCGCGGAAGGGCTGGAGAGATAGCCGTGGAAGGGCTGAAGAGATAGCCGTGGAAGGGCAGAAGAGATAGCCGTGGAAGGGCAGAAGAGAGCCGCGGAAGGGCAGAAGAGATAGCCGTGGAGGGGCTGGAGAGATAGCCGTGGAGGGGCTGGAGAGATAGTCGTGGAAGGGCTGAAGAGAGCCGTGGAAGGGCAGAAGAGGTAGCCGTGTAGGGGCAGAAGAGATAGCCAGAAGAGACAGCCGTGTAGGGGCAGAAGAGATAGCCGTAGAAGGGCAGAAGAGATAGCCGTGGAGGGGCAGAAGAGATAGCCGTGGAAGGGCAGAAGAGAGAGCCGCGGAAGGGCAGAAGAGGTAGCCGTGTAGGGGCAGAAGAGATAGCCGTAGAAGGGCAGAAGAGATAGCCGTGGTCTCTTTCCTCGAGTTGTTCGTGACGGCAGTTTCCGTGGACACTGTCGTTGTGACTGTTCCCTGCAACGGTTGAAACAGAACGCTGCAAAGCACAGAAGTGACTACACGGCGGGGAAATCGCAACCCTATTAGTGCCTACCGTTCCGATGGTAGTCGGCTACACGCTAGAGCCAGTACCTTTACACAGGCCGCCCCAAACCCTCACAGGTTTCTGCGGACGGTAAGCATCACTGTTCCAATAGGCTGGGTCTGCCGGACGGTGTCAGTAATTCTGTAGGTCGGGAAACAAAACTGGGTCGTGTGTGTTTGTGTGTATGTGTGTGTGCGTGTGCGTGTGTGCGCGCGCGCGTGTGTGTGTGTGTGTGTGTGTGTGTGTGTGTGTGTGTGTGTGTGTGTGTGTGTGTGTGTGTGTGTGTGTGTGTGTGTGTGTGTGTGTATGTGTGTGTGTGTGTGTGTGTGTGTGTGTGAGGACGACACGTCTTCGTTCTCTGTGCTTCGACGCCGCTCACCTCTCAGTGTGTTCAGTCAGCCTACGTCTAGTTGGTGTTGTTTGTCAGAGTCCGCGAAGACGAGGGTAGAGTTGATCAATATTGTTCAACTGTTGCCTTACAGCAAAGGGATTTAAGCCTAGGACTGACAAGCACGTTGGATGAATTCCCCCTGCCCCTATGTCATGCAGAAGCACGAGCGATGTAACTCTTAGAGACGTGCGGGCTTTTAGTTTCTTGTTTTTTTGCATTCGTTTTTGTTTTTTTAACCACTTTTTTTCATTCTTTCTTCGACGTGTTTTCAGTTGTGGGGTCTCTTCGCTCAGTGAAAGCCACTCACTTTGCTAATGGGTGCTTGCGGTCATTCATTAAGTGAATGAGCGTGGTGCTGTGGCTGGGCCTACGGCAGTATTGATTACACTGTAAGCGGAGTCTTTCCTCCCCCCCCCAACCGAGCCGTTGGCCCGTTGGTAATGCATGCGCCCACGTGGCGAAAAGTTGGTAGGACACCATTAGCAACCCGGTCAGTGGGCCATTGGTAATTCACGTAACACGTCTTACTAGGCTTAACGGATAATGGCAATGGAGCTGGTGGAAACACGATCATCAGACAGGTGTTCACACACACACTTTGCAGTTAGCAGGGTTTGCATAATACAGTTTAGGTAAAAATGATACAGACATTGAAAGGTACAAAGATACTCAGATGATGCACACAATATGATCAAATAATGCGGACACTGAACAGTACAACGATGATCAGATAATGCAGATATCATAATAATAATAGATAACTTTTGTAAAGCGCTATTCTCTGGTGTGCACAAACTCACTGCACTTTACAACATTCTCCAACACTGATTTTCTAAGTGAGAAAAAAATCGAAGTGACACGTTCTCGAAAGTAATATATATATATAGCTGCTTCTCATACATGTGTCGTACGAGAAGCAGCAATATACAAACATTATTAGAAAATGAAGACACTGAAACATACAATGATCTAATGGTAGTGGAAGCAATACAATGTGCACCAATAAAATCAGATAGTAGAGGCAATGGCTTCCGCGGGCCACAAGGTTTGGCCATGGACCTGTATATATAGGTCCATGATATGGCGGTGCCACCAGAGTTCAGGAGCTGTGTGAAAGTCGAGGTGGCCGTCCTGGGCTTTCCGCCCTAATGAGCCTTACGGTTTCTGTGGACGTAAAGCAACATTGAACGATGTTTAGGCATTGGTCACAGTTTGTCCCTAATATGTCAACCGACATCCGAGGACATGAAGCTCTACATCATCAGCGGTACCACAGGCAACGAAACGTAGAGGCATACTTGGTGCTGCAGGCACTAAACCACTGCAAGCGTAATCAGGCAGCCAATCTTTTACACACAATGATAACAAAACATACTGCAGCCAGTAAAGTGCACAAAGATATTCAGATAATGCAGGCAAGATCTACACATTCAGAGGTCGCAACTTCCAGACTGACTGTGACAACAGAAACTGATGCAGTTGCACGTGCTGTCCGCTTGCCTGCCGCGAGATGGTACTGCCTGGCCGCGCCTGCATGTGCTCATTCTAACAGACTAAGCCAGCTTGCGACATGCATTGAAAAGTGTAATGGGAAACCCAGACTGGCCTGCGACAATGTTCGACATTCGCTATGGTACTCGAGGACTTCAAAGACCCCTGAAGACTTACTGTCGCTGACTTGCTGAAGCCAGGGGAACTGACCAGCTAGTCAGACTGGCAGACAAAGCAGCAACTACAAGAAGATTGCGTCTCGGAAGATCTGAAGTGTGCAGGAGCTTGAGACACTACTAGAGGGCGCAAAGCCGAGGACATCACTCCATAGTTCAGGACTGTGTGAGAGTCGAGGTGGCCGTCCTGGGCTGTCCGTCCTAACGAGCTTTCTGCTTTCCGTGGACGTAAAGTTATATTGAACCATGCTCACGCATTGGTCTCAGCTTGTCCCTAATATGTCAACCGACGTCCGAGGACATTAAGCAATACAACCGAACCGGACATCACTCCATCGACCGCCTGGAGGAGAGAGGCGCAAAAAAAGACAGCAGTTGACGATCAGACTGGAAAGTACGAAACAGAATCATTGTAAACCTGACCAAAGACGGAACTATTCAACGTAAAAAGTACGAAACAGAATCATTGTAAACCTGATCGAAGACGGAACTATTCAACGCAAAACGTACGAAACAGAACCATTGTAAACCTGACCAAAGACGGAACTATTCAACGCAAAAAGTACGAAACAGAACCATTGTAAACCTGATCAAAGACGGAACTATTCAACGCAAAAAGTACGAAACAGAACCATTGTAAACCTGACCAAAGATGGAACTATTCAACGCAGAAAAAAGTACGAAACAGAACCATTGTAAACCTGACCAAAGATGGAACTATTCAACGCAGAAAAAAGTATGAAACAACCATTGTAAACCTGACCAAAGATGGAACTATTCAACGAAGAAAAAAGTACGAAACAGAACCATTGAAAACCTGACCAAAGACGGAACTATTCAACGCAAAAAGTACGAAACAGAACCATTGAAAACCTGACCAAAGACGGAACTATTCAACGCAGAAAAAAGTACGAAACAGAACCATTGTAAACCTGACCAAAGATGGAACTATTCAACGCAAAAATTATGGATTTCGCTGAGCGAATATAACTTAAATGAAGTGACTAAACAGAAACTGCACGCGGTGACAGGTACAAGATACGCCTGATGAAATAGTTCAGCAATAACACGCGCACGGTAATCCAATAAAGCGGAGCCCAAAACATGCGGCTGAGTGAACAGGCCCGGCAACCAGCAGCAGAATCACATGCACAGGCCGGATGGAGGGCCCCGCTTTTCCATGTCAAGTCTGCGTGTGAATTATTTATCGGCTGGTTGTGGCGAACCGGGTCTTGTCTCGTGACGTCATCGAAATGTCCAGACAGGGCCTGTACACAAGGACAAGGGGCGGGGGACGA
This sequence comes from Alviniconcha marisindica, assembly GCA_018857735.1. Classification (NCBI taxonomy): domain Eukaryota; kingdom Metazoa; phylum Mollusca; class Gastropoda; family Provannidae; genus Alviniconcha; species Alviniconcha marisindica. The sequence goes on along the minus strand of JABMCL010001116.1, from coordinate 213,494 downwards.
GGACGGGTGGGTGGGGGGTGGGGGTGGGGGGTTGCACTCTCGCAGCGAGCAATGGAATTGTCAAATAATCACATGCGTAACTCTCTCTCTCTCTCTCTCTCTCTCTCTCTCTCTCTCTCTCTCTCTCTCTCTCTCTCTCTCTCTCTCTCTCTCTCTCTCTCTCCTAACTACAATCCTTGGAAAATAAAGTTTTCGAGTTCGAGTTCGAGCTCTCTCTCTCTCTCTCTCTCTCTCTCTCCTCTCTCTCTCTCTCTCTCTCTCTCTCTCTCTCTCTCTCTTAATTGTTGTTTTTATTTTTACTGATGCTGTATTTGTCTATAGCCTTCTGTAATAATATTTAAATGTGAATGTCTTGGTTATTAGTAGTACTGTAGCAACGGCAGATATGTGAGTCGGCCTTTGTGCTAATATCTTCACCGTTGAGAAATAAAGTTCAATCAATCAATCAATCAATCAACCTCTCTCTCTCTCTCTCTCTCTCTCTCTCTCTCTCTCTCTCTCTCTCTCTCTCTCTTAAAGAAGCCATGCTGACCACCGTGTAAGTAATGTTTTGATGATTATGTTTGCGTGTTCTGGTATTTGGTTTTATATAACAGATTTGGATAAATCGTTAAATTCTGCTGTGCGAAATGAACATGTATGTCGACCAGGGTGTATGTATTTGTAACTCATTCACCCCTGTATGTCGATCGGGTGTATGTGTTTGTAACTCATTATTTGTAACTCATTTACCCCCCCCCCCCCCTCCCCTTCCCCCATTGACTCGGGCAGATGGCCTAGCTCAATAAACATTCGTATTCGTACTCTCTGTCTGTCTGTCTGTCTGTCTGTCTGTCTGTCTGCCTGTCTGCCTGCCTGCCTGCCTCTCTCTCTCTCTCTCTCTCTCTCTCTCTCTCTCTCTCTCTCTCTCTCTCTCTCTCTCACACACACACACACACACACACACACACACACACACACACACAGAGTAAATCACTATGTGTTAATTATCACGCTAATAACCATATTTCACCGCAGGCCCAGACCAATGACTGTAGCCGGAAGTTGCAGAAGAACCACCAGGAGACCTGTCGGACAGACTGGAAGATTCAGCAACACTGCAGCACACCGTGTCATTACCACCTGGAGACCTGTCGGACAGACTGGAAGATTCAGCAACACTGCAGCACACCGTGTCATTACCACCTGGAGACCTGTCGGACAGACTGGAAGATTCAGCAACACTGCAGCACACCGTGTCATTACCACCTGGACACCTGTCGGACAGACTGGAAGATTCAGCAACACTGCAGCACACCGTGTCATTACCACCTGGAGACCTGTCGGACAGACTGGAAGATTCAGCAACACTGCAGTACACCGTGTCATTACCGCTTGCTACCTTCGTGGTACTGTAGAAATCCCAACAGTCGAAACAAAACGTCCACCCACAGCGTGCTGACAACCCCTTCACTGAACCCCTTCACCTTCACCGTTTAGATGGAGTCCGCCAAGCAGGTGTTCCACAGGTAAGGACTGCATGGTGCATCGATCTAACTGAAGTACTGAGCTCGAGTACAAAGCAAACCCAACACAGGGTGGTTTCTCGTGGAGGATTTATTTTCAGAACCACACAACATCGGCGTCAAGTTCGGGGCTTCGTGGGGTACCCCCAGGCCGGTCTGTGGACACGGGTGATGTGGTTATAGCTGTACTGTCAACTCTGCAATCTCTAACAACACCAGGCCGGTCTGTGGACACGGGTGATGTGGTTATAGCTGTACTGTCAACTCTGCAATCTCTAACAACACCAGGCTGGTCTGTGGACACGGGTGATGTGGTTATAGCTGTACCTGCAGTCTCTAACAACCCAAAGCCGGTCTGTGGACACGGGTGATGTGGTTATAGCTGTACCTGCAGTCTCTAACAACCCCAGGCCAGTCTGTGGACACGGGTGATGTGGTTATAGCTGTACCTGCAGTCTCTAACAACCCCAGGCCAGTCTGTGGACACGGGTGATGTGGTTACAGATACGCCTAGCTGTCACTTCTTCCTTTTTGTTCAGTCCGTTTCTATAAATAATATTAGACTGATCTTACGAGTATCAAGATAACAATTAACACATGTCAATAAATTACACCACAACAACTATGTTGTTGTTTTGGTGAAATTTATTGACATGTTTTTAAATCGCATTTGAATATATATACACTTGCCTGCCCACCTCCCTCCAACACATACACAAACGTACACTCACATATCCCTCCCCCCCCCCCCCCCCCCACCCTGTTTAAAAAAAGGGGGAGGGGGTTGTTTTTTCCTTGCAGATGTGACAGGAGTACCTGTCAGTTTTGCAGTCTCTAACAACTCCAGGCCAGGACACTGAAGCCTACGGGTGTGAGCAAGCCAGGGCATCAGCCACTGTGAGAAAGAGAAAACCGGTCCCGTCCAGTCGATGACACTTCGGAGCACCTAACGGATAGCAGCAAAACGTGCCTTTGGTTACCAACTGGATGGGCTGGAGTGCGCTCTGCAACCCTTTTGTTCATTCACTCCACCACTCACACCTTATTAGCACTTCCAGTGATAGCAAAGCTTCTGTGTGACTGAAAAGCGATTCAAAGATGGATGAATGACAATAACAATAGGTTATTTATCTCGTGAGAACCCGGGGTGCTTGCAAAGGACTGCAGATGACATCACACACACACACACACACACACACACACACACACACACACACACACACACACACACACACACACACACACCGACGCCGCCGCACGCACGCACGACGCCACGCACGACGACGCACCACACACACACACACACCTACACACACACACACATACACACACACACAATATATATATATATATATATATATATATATATATATATATATATATATATATATATATATATATATATATATATATATATAAACAAAAGATAGTGTTTTATATAGTCATTATCTTTATAATGTGCCGCAAGTATTGTTCCCGTGCACAAACAATTTAAAGAGAGGGGGGGGGGGGGATGCGGATTTGTTTTATACTGTGTTAAACTTGGTTATATTGGCATAATACGCCCTCACATATTATGTGCTCTTTTACTTGACCCTACTGTAACAAACATTGTACGCGTGCTTTTTAAGCAGTAGCAAGAGTTAGTACCTGCACATCGTGCGTTTGTATCGTCAACAGATGGACTTGGTCTCGGGTATAAAGCTTTATTACAACTGCTGAAAGAACAGTTAGATACAAAGCTTCTAATTACTGTCTATTAGCGATATCGCTGGCCAGTTTGTTTGAATATCTATCGGTATATAGATTCTTTTTCCCTTTGCGTGATGAAGATAATTTCGCATTTGCAAAAGGATGATGATGATGAAGTGATGCTTAATGTCCTCAGATCTCGGCTGACATATTAGGGACAAGTCGTTACCAATGCCGAAGCACGGTTCAATAATTCTTTACGTCCATGGAAACCAGAAAGCTCATTAGGACGGACAGCTCAGGACGGCCACCTCGACTCTCACACAGCTCCTGAACTATGATTTGCAAAAGGAGAGTTAAACGAAAAGCTTATTGTATTACGTGTCCAATTAATCAGTGGTATAAGACAATATCCCGGTGCAGTGTAGACTGTCACTCGTTACAGCGAACAAGGGAGATCAGTTTCTGCTTATCTTTCCTTGTTTCAGAAAAACTGCATACTGCTCGGTTCCTTCCTTCTTTTTGATGATGATCTTGGGCTTTTTGGTTGTTTGTTTGCTTGTTTTTGTTGTTGTTTATATTGTTTTTGTTGTTACTTATTTTGTTTTGTAAATGTCCGTTTTTCGTATAGCTTCCCTTCCCTTTCTTTCACACTGACAGAGAAGCTACATTAGTTAGCAATAAGACCAACGAACCCTAACACAGTCATGATGTCTATCTGCCGAGTAAATGTCTGCCAGTTTTCGTTCATCACACTTCTGTACCATTATCCTTGTGTTAGTTATTTGAATGCGGTTTTTCTTTTTTTTTTTCTTTCTTTCTTTTCTTCTTCTTCTTTTTTTCTTTCTTTCTTTCTTTGTTTCATTTATTTCAAACCGTTTAATCTCGTATCCCTCTTCCCCCCCCCCCCCCCCCCCCCGCCCAGCCCCACTCCACCCCACCCACCCCACCCACCCTCCCTCTCGCGCCATTTTCCATCCACTTATCCCGAACACGGACTCCGTATGGACCTCTACAGACCCCTGAAGTGGATTATGTAAATCTAACGATCAAATTCAGAGTTCTACATCCAAGTCCTACATTAATCTGTAGGCTGTGCCGTTTCCTTAGTACATTATTCACAACGTTGGAAGTATTGTTTTAAGAATATTTTGGTGAAAGATCGATTTACTACGCTGGCCGATCTGTTTGGAACAATTTGCTTCAAACACTCCGCCACTCTGATTCTGCCTCCTCTTTCAAAGCCGCCCTCAAGACGCACCTGTTCAATAACTATTTCTAAACTGTTTTTCACAGCCGTGCTTATCCCCCCGTCCGACGCGCGAGTGTGTGTGTGTGTGTGTGTGTGTGTGTGTGTGTGTGTGTGTGTGTGTGTGTGTGTGTGTGTGTGTGTGTGTGTGTGTGTGTGTGTGTGTGTGTGTGTGTGTGTGTGTGTGTGTGTGTGTGTGTGTGTGTGTGTGTGTGTGTGTGTGTGTGTGTGTGTGTGTGTGTGTGCTCCCACCTCATGCGGTAGATGGGCGCTCTAGAAATCCTCTTTATTATTATTAACCCTTTCAAGTGCGAAATTTGAAATCAGTAGACTATTTTTGTTTTCTGTTTCGCTTGGCGTGTAAATGGATTTTCCTAAAACGCATTGTACTGAAATTAGATTTGTTACAGGACCAGAAAATGTACTGTTCGCAGACGTGTGCGTGCATTTTTTAGCCCGGAAATTTTAGGGGCTGGGGCAGTGAAGGGGTTAATATGTCTCCTCTTTGACTGGAGGCTGCAGCTGCTGACCATTCCAAACCACCTTTAATGAAGCGCTTTGCTGACGGGTCCATCGCCCTGGACGTGGAAGTGTCGTGGCCGTTTTCCACACGGCCTATTGCCACGCTTGTGCCGATCCTTGCTGTAGACCTTTCACCTTCTTCATGTAGACCTTTCACCTCCTTCCTCTAGACCTTTCACCTCATTCCTCTAGACCTTTCACCTCCTTGCTCTAGACCCTTCACATCCTTTCTGTAGACCTTTCACCGCCTTCCTGTAGACTTTTCAGTCCTGTATACCTTTCACCTCTTTCCTGTAGACCTTCACCTCCTTGCTGTAGACCTTTCACCTTCCTGCAGACCTTCACCTCCTTGCTGTAGACCTTTCAACTCCTTGCTGTAGACCTTTCACCTCCTTCCTGTAGACCTTTACCTCCTTCCTGTAGACCTTCACCTCCTTGCTGTAGACCTTTCACCTCCTTCCTGTAGGCCTTTCACCGCCTTCCTGTAGACCTTTCACAGCCTTCCTGTAGACCTTTCAGTCCTGTAGACCTTTCACCTCCTTCCTGTAGGCCTTTCACAGCCTTCCTGTAGACCTTTCAGTCCTGTAGACCTTTCACCTCCTTCCTGTAGGCCTTTCACAGCCTTCCTGTAGACCTTTCAGTCCTGTAGACCTTTCAGTCCTGTAGGCCTTTCACCCACACCGCACGAGACTTATGCCGCCCCACTCTCCGATCCTCACTTTCCGCCAGCCTTTCTCCAAACTGTGCCATAATTGGTTACGCCACTGAAGGGGCACTCCTTATCTACACGCATCTGGCCACCGACGCTGTCAGCGCCCTCCCAAAGGTCTGGGTACTAATGGTAGTCTGTGGAAGCATCACAACATCCAACCATGCACATGAACATCAGGCGCGTGTCGCTACACGTTTTGTCACCACGGCATGTTTTGTCACCACGGCATGTTTTGTCACCAATGAGAGGTGACAAATCGTGCAGTCACTGTACCTTTTTAATTTGGATATCAGTACACGATTAATATATACATGTATATAGAGAGAACACGTAGAACAACAGTCCAAGCATGTCCTGGTTCTGTAGAAACTTTTAATCCAAATTTCGCCCATGAGGGCTTTGTCAAAAGCCTGCCCGGTCGGCTGGATTCCTAGGACACTCGTACAACCAGGACATATTTGGACTGTTGTTCTACGTTCTTTGCATCGTCATTTGTGACACCATACTCAGTCCTTCCTGCACGGTGCAGTGCCCAGGAGTCACAGAGAGCCTTGTTTCTCTGTTTACATGTATATATATAGTGCGTGCTTGCGTTTGTGTGTGTGTGTGTGTGTGTGTGTGTGTGTGTGTGTGTGTGTGTGTGTGTGTGTGTGTGTGTGTAGGGGGGGACGACGACGAGACTGACGACGACAGAAGAAGACAGACAGACAGACAGACAGACAGACAGACACAGAGACAGACACAGAGACAGAGAGACACACAGACAGAGAAAGAAACAAAGTGGCAGAGACAGAAAGAGAGGGAGAGAGCAATAGTAATGAACAGTATGAAAACTATAAAGAACAACGAAACAAAGTGATTAAAATGTTCAACACCAGTGGTGTACAAGTTGCTGAACTTCAGAAGCAATAAATCATACTTTTTTCCGCAGAATGCTCACAGTGCTTTTGAAAACTTGATTATTTCATTGAATAGCATGCAAAAGATGCTGCTTTGATCTTTTTTGCTTCGCGACAATGTCAGTGATATTGTGTTACAATCAAGCAGCCGCACCCCATTTGGAGTTAAACAGCAAATATTTCAAACACAGATGCCAGCCAACGTTTTGAGAAGAAAAAAAACTTTGTGTATTTCCACTTTGAATTAACGAACTTCAATTAGGATCTGACTTTTTACTTTACTTCTAACGCTAGTGTGCCTTCAGAGTTCTCAATTGTCCTCCCATTTAAGCAGGCAGGAGGTCAGAATAAAGCCATACATGCTTCTCCCACTGTCAGGTTCTTTTTTCTTGTTCTAATTTCTATCTTCCTGGTCCATTCAACTTCATTTTTCCCAAATCATCTCCCTACCTTCTAACTGCGTTAGTTACGGCTATCGAAGTTTCCCTTCTGGGCCAGCAGAACAAAACAGGCAGCTCGCCTTACTTGTCCTCACAGGCTGTTGAATCAGGGTTCCCGCTCTGAGAACCCCAGCAAAATAAACAGCTAGCCATAAAACACGTGTTGTGTGTGGTGAGCCGGTTTGGCCCAGCGGTAAGGCGTTAGGCTGGTAAGCAGAAGGACCTCGGTACGATTCCGCTTCGGCTCTCCTTTCTCTATAAAAGGGTTGTGATTTGTGGACACTGTATGTGACTTTGTCCCTCACAATTAATGAAACATTAACATGGCTCTCATCGCTGCCCATCTTAATGAATTATTCATTGTGTATGTGCGATTCGTTCTGAGGTGACCTGGTATAGATTAACTGTCAAGGTGCGATTCGTTCAGAAGTTCTGAGATGACCTCGTATAAATTATTCATAGTGTATGTGCTATTCGCTCTGAGGGGACCTGGTATAGACCTGGTATAGATTAACTATGTATGTGCGATTCGTTCTGGTGTGACCTGGTATAGACCTGGTATAGATTAACTATGTATGTGCGATTCGTCTTGAGGTGACGTGGTATAGAGTCACTGTGTATGTGAGATTCGCTCTGAGCTGACCTGGTATAGACCTGGTACATATTAACTGTGTATGTGCGGTTCGTCTTGATGAGACCTGGTACAGACCTGGTATAGATTAACTGTGCATGTGAGATTCGTTCTGAGGTGACCTGGTATAGACCTGGTATAGATTAACTTTCGGTGTGCGATTCGTTCTGATGTGACCTGGCATATATTCACTGTGTATGTGCAGTTCGTCCCAAGGAGACCTGGCATAGACTTGGTATAAATTAACTGTATATGTGAGATTCGTTCCGAGGTGAGCCGGTGCCATTGCCGGGGCGTAAACATCCAAGAACCAACTAAGTTTGCAGGTCGGTTGTGTGAATAACAAGTTCTGTATTGATCTGGTCAGCATAATTCAAAACAATTCCAGGGAGAATTAAGCCCAGCTCTCTTCCGCTACCTGCAAATTTGACCCCAACAATAGAACTCCCTGTGCGGAGGGTTGTGGGAACAGAGAGGATATTACCTAGAATGGTGTTGCTGAAAGCTCTGGGATTTTAAACAGTCTAGTCCGGCAGCTAATGGTGTTTTTCTTACACCATGCACGCTCATTGCCCTATCGTAAAACGTTTTTCAGCTATCCTGCAAGTCACAATCACTTAGCAATGTATTGGCAAGGGAAAAAGGTCAGTCATCTGATAGCTGACGCCCAGTAAACTTGGCAAGTGACAGCAGGGCGAAACAATTCATTGTGACGCAAGTGAAAGTCTGATGGACTGAAATATCTGAGGTCGTTTTATGAGGGAAGAGGACAAGAGAAAAAATAAAGCCGAAAGAAAGAAAGAAACGTGAAGGCAAAATTTGAATCAATATTTCTGGCAGTTGGCGAAGTGTAGAAACTATAATCATTCTGCTCTACTGTGTGAGCACTTTCAAGAGGGAACTCTGTTATACTAGTTCTTGGTTATGCGCAGACGGTCATTTATTTCTGTGTCCTTGGTACCCCACCCTGAAAGAAAGAACAGCCGAACCAACTGAAGCACTTGATCATAGGGCCACAACTTCCGTCCTTCCGCATTGGCACAGTTTAGCCAGTCAGCCTCACACTGCCACAGTCTTCATGCTATGACACAGTTCAGCCAGTCAGCCTCACACTGCCACAGTCATCATGCTATGACACACTTCAACCCGTCAGCCTCACCCCACACTGCTACAGTCTTCATGCCATGACACAATTCAACCAGTCAGCCTCACACTGCTACAGTCATCATGCTATGACACAGTTCAACCACAGTTCACACTGCTACAGTCTTCATGCCATGACACAGTTCAATCAGTCAGCCTCACACTGCTACAGTCTTCATGCTATGACACAGTTCAACCAGTCAGCCTCATACTGCTACAGTCATCATGCTATGACACAGTTCAACCAGTCAGCCTCACACTGCTACAGTCATCATGCTATGACACAGTTCAACCAGTCAGCCTCACACTGCCACAGTCTTCATGCCATGACACAATTTATCCTGTCAATCTCATTGCCGCTGTCCTTCTGCTACAATACGATTCAGCCAGCCAATCTCACACTGCCGCCATCCTTCTGCAATGGCAGAATGACTTGGGACTGGATTACTTGCGCTTTCCCTCCATATGACCTCGGTTGACTGGGCGTGAAATGTCGGGAATCAATATATTCTCGGATCAGTCATAACATCTTTCATCCTCGTTTCCCGGGTTTTTTCATTGCCTTGGACCAATAATTTAGCCTTCAGGCGTCATTTCCAGTCTTCTTCATTTTCTTGAGCCAGTCATTTATTCTTCTGTTGTCACTTCTGGTCTTCTCCATTGCCTAGGGTCAAACATTTAAACGTCTGTCGTCATTTGCAGTCGTCTTCATTGCCTTGGATCAATCATTTAGACGTCTGCCGTCATTTGCAGTCGTCTTCATTGCCTTGGGTCAATCATTTAGACGTCTGTCGTCATTTGCAGTCGTCTTCATTGCCTTGGGTCAATCATTTAGACGTCTGTCGTTATTTACAGTCGTCTTCATTGCCTTGGGTCAATCATTTGAACGTCTGTTGTCATTTCCAGTCTTCTTCACTAGTCATTTTTCACGAGCAAACTGACAGCCGCCCTATCAATGTTCGCCAATGTTCATGAGGTATATAGAATGTGATATTTGAAATACATAATTCTTTGTTCACTCACGGCCCAGAAAGTGGCAGATGATTCAGAAGGATAACTCCAAGGTTCATCTATTGCCAAAAATTAATGTGCGTCAGGTAACCCGTTATCAGAGATCTGGCTTTCACGACACAGAACCTGGGACACCCGCTGTGCAGACGACAGAGAACCCAGTTCAATCGAGAGAGAGCCCGGGGCATCCCTGTTCAGTCAACAGAGAACGTGGAACATCCTAGTTCACACGACAGAGAACGTGGAACATCCCAGTTAAGTCGACAGAGAACGTGGAACATCCCAGTTTAGTCGACAGAGAACGTGTAACATCCCAGTTCAGTCGACAGAGAACGTGGAACATCCTAGTTCACACGACAGAGAACGTGCAACATCCCAGTTCACACGACAGAGAACTTGGGATATTTCAGTTCAGATGACACGGAACATGGGACATCCCAGTTCAGTCGACACAGAACTTGGGACATCCCAGTTCAGTCGACACAGAACTTGGGACATCCCAGTTCAGACGACACAGAACTTGGGACATCTCAGTTCAGACGACACAGAACTAGGGACATCCCAGTTCAGACGACACAGAACTTAGGACATTTCAGTTCAGACGACACAGAACTAGGGACATCCGCAGTTCAGCCGTGGTCAGTGATGGATCTTGTCCCAACACAACAGCAAATGGCTATGGTTGATATACCCCAAGCAGAAAAATGAATCCAGTTTCCAAAACTCTCCTAGGAAATACCATACAATACCACAGGCCTACAACTGTATTGTCCACCTGGAGAAATTTCATTGATTAATAATAATAACAGCCATCATTTCTATAGCGCCGTATCTCACCGACAATGGTGGGCACACCGCGCTTTACAAGAGCAACAAATGTATACATTAAAATAAAATAAAAGCAATACAAACAATATTGTATTCCGTCCGCACGTGGGCACATACACATACACAAAAATCACACACACACACACACACACACACACACACACACACACACACACACACACACACACACACACACACACACACACACACCACACACACACACACACACACACACCACACACCACACACACACACACACACACACACACACACACACACACACACACACAGGGGCGCACAGAAGGAATATGACGGGGATGAGAGGGGAGGGCGGGCAAAAGGAAGAGGACAGAATTTGATGT
>JABMCL010001116.1:195000-200000 GCA_018857735.1 Alviniconcha marisindica | reverse complement strand
GGAGTTATCGTAGGACGGGTCTCCGGCTTCCTCAGCACTGTGGGTTAGGGAGGTGGGCCGTCCGTTCTGGGGGTTAGCCACCACCCGCAGGTCAGCGCCGTACCCTCCGCTGTCTGTCATTGTGCCTACAGACACGCAGCTAAGCTCACACTCTCTCACACACACACACACACAACACGGTCCCGGGCGTTGGTGGGACGTGGGTGCGAAGTGGGTGTTCAGGTCAGGTGTTGAGAGCACTGAACACTGGGGAAACACCGCACAGTGCCACTTGCCGGCAGTGTCAGCCCCGTCCTGTGAATGGACAAAGTGCGACGTACACAGCGAAACGCACAATCTTCACTCGGAAGTGGAAGCGTCCTCAGAACACAGAATCTTCACTGTAAGTGAAAGCGTCCTCAGAAGTGGGTGGCGGTTTCTGGCGTGTCCACCTCCTCAGAATGCGATCGACGGCAGTGGGGAAGACGTAAGATGGAGTAGTTTGTGCTGGTGATGGTACTGGCGTGGGCTGTGGGCGTGAAGTCGGAGGGCTGTCCGTGGCGCGGGAAGAGAGGCTGTTCTCTACTGGCGGGTCGCCACACTGCTGGAGTGTAAGCCGCCGCCAGCTCCGGCACTGTAGGCATCGATCCTCTTTCTCTGCCTCCCCTCGCTTCGATCTGCGCCGCGTGCATTCCTCTCCATTAGTCTGTGTGCATATTACTCTCTCTCTCTCTCTCTCTCTCTCTCTCTCTCTCTCTCTCTCCTCTCTCTCTCTCTCTCTCTCTCTCTCTCTCTCTCTCTCTCTCTCTCTCTCTCTCTCTCTCTCGTTAAAGTATGGTGTATTGTACATGAAGTTCACTACCGCTCAGTAATGATTTCATACTGTGTCTTGCCTTGCCTTGCCTTGCCTTGCCTTGTCTTTTGTCTTGTCTTGTCTTGTTTTGTTGTGTCTTGTCAGTGCACACCGCCGCCTGTGTGCTGGCATCCCGAGGGCAGCACTGACAGTCTCTAATCAGGCCCTCGAGTCAAGTCAGCCTGTCCTTTCGGAGACGACCTGTCCAACTTCTGCCCGTCTCTTTTGTGACGACTCGTTCATCTGTGCCGGTTACTGACAGGTTTTACGCGACTCACTGACTCTGTTTGCGTTCCTGGCAGGTTTTATTTATGGCGACTCGCTGATTCTGTGTACTTTCCTGACAGGCTTCTCGCGACTCACTGATTCTGTTTGCGTTCCTGGCAGGTTTTATTTATGGCGACTCGCTGATTGTATGTACTTTCCTGACAGGCTTCTCGCGACTCGCTGATTCTGTGTGCGTTCCTGACAGGTTTTATTTATGGCGACTCGCTGATTGTATGTACTTTCCTGACAGGCTTCTCGCGACTCGCTGATTGTGTGTGCGTCCCTGACAGGTTTCTCGCGACTCACTGATTCTGTGTGCGTTCCTGGCGGGTTTATGACAACTCGCTGATCCTGTGTACCTTCCTGACGGGCTCACCTACGATGGATGATTCATTGATCTTTCTACGTCCGTGTCAGTATTTTTATTTTTTATATTTTTTATGACAGTTGATTCACTGATTCTGTCTACGTCCGTGTCAGGTTTTGTGACAGCTGATTCACTGATCCTGTCTACGTCCGTGTCACATTTTGTGACAGCTGACTCACTGATCCTGTGTTCTTTCTTCGCAGATTTTGTGACAGCGGAGTTACCGCTCTTGTGTACGTTCGTGACAGGTTTTCTGACAGCTGATTCGCTGATCATAAGTGTGTTCTTGACAAGTTTTGTGACGAGTGGTTGGCGTTGCTGGTTTGTGTGTGCGTGACGGGTTTTGTGGTATGATGACTGATTTTCCTTGTCAGTGTACGTTCGTGACAGGATTTGTGACGACCAGATGTATTTGTTTCGTCTTTGTAACCGGTTTCGTGACATCAGTGTTGTCTTGTATACGATCGTCACAGGTTTTGTGACGGCTGGAGGATTTTGTGGTGTGTTTGTGACGTAAATGTGTATGTGTAAATAGACATGCACATTCAAATCAGGAACTTCAGGTTAACATTATGTTTGCTACTGTGAGAATTCCTGATTTGCCTGTGCCTGGGTGTAAGCCGAACAATGATGCCGCGATGGTGTGCAATCAAGTTTGCCTGACTTGATGTCAGCGATTTCCACAGGCTTGTTTCAGTGTGAAGTACTGCCACGAACTTTACCGATCTAAATTTTACCTAAGGTACATCGAAAAAAAGAGAAAAAATAGGAAAGACACATTCTGCTTCTTGCCTGCCCGTCTTTTTCTTCTCTCTGTCTCTCTCCCCGTCCCTCCTTCCATGTGTGTGTGTGTGTGTGTGTGTGTGTGTGTGTGTGTGTGTGTGTGTGTGTGTGTGTGTGTGTGTGTGTGTGTCCGCTCTCTCTCTCTCTCTCTCTCTCTCTCTCTCTCTCTCTCTCTCTCTCTCTCTCTCTCTCTCTCTCTCTCTCTCTCTCTCTCTCTCTCTCTCTCTCTCCATTCCAGAAGTCATGCAAGTTCATATTACAACATATCTTCTCTTTTATGAATATTAAACAGACAAGTTATGTATCAGATCGAAGTTGACCCTCTCTGCTCCAAACATTACTGACGAGCTTCAGACGAGTTTACTTCATCTGGTTATGAGCGCAAAATAAATACATAAAAACATGCGACGGAAGTCATGGAACAAGAAATTTGGAGTTTTATATTTTCACTGTCATGAAACTGGGAGAGAGTTCCGTAAAATTCCACCCAAAACTGGAATCTGTGTACGGGACATCTTGTACATATCACACTGTTTCTGCATGCATCCAAAGAGGCAAGGGACACCTCAAAGAAGAAACACGGCCTGGAGCACACCAAACAGCAAAGACAGAAAATGACATCCAGCTGGTGAGGTACGTCATAGCGGGTGACCCCGATATCTCAGTTCAAAAAATAACTGAGATCTCTTACTTTTCACGGGGCACAATGCACTGAATTGTCCACGAAGGACTCGGCGTGGAAAAGGTGTGTGCAAAGTGAATCCCCACCTTCCTGACAGGGTCACAAACACACACACACACAACACACACACACACACACACACACACACGCACGCACGCACGCACGCACGCACGCACGCACGCACGCACGCACGCATGCGCACGCACGCACGCACACGCACACACCCACGCACGCACGCACGCACGCACCCACGCACGCACGCACGCACGCACGCACGCACGCACGCACACACACACACACACACACACACACACACACACACACACACACAATGGAGAGAGTGAGGTATGCTAAATAGAAGCTTGCCGCGTTTGAACCTCAAGGGACCAAACAACTGACTGATAGATTATTGCCACTGGAGATCAAACTTGCATAGCCCTCAGTGGCACGCCCTAAGACAGGCACTGACATAATTGTGTGGTGTGGATCAATAAAGGCGGTACAGACCAGTCGTCCTCAGACCTGGACTTTAGAGCAAGAAGTGGTTCATCACTAGACTTTCAACCACGCTGGACCCCTGGTGGGCGACATTCTGCCAGGGAAGACAACGCCGACCAGCCGCCACTACACGGGAACAGTATCGGCAAACCACGGTTGTTGCGGCTGTCCAGGCGCACCCAAACCAAACGTGGAAAGCACAAGAACAGCATTGTCAAGTCAGTATATTACAGGGCAGTTCAGCTAACTACTAAATGCTCATTAAGTTAAGAAACAACATGTAAAAAGAACATCAGAGCATCGTCAAAAGCATTTAATTGATAATAATTAACAGACATGTGAAACAAATTCATAATAAAATTATCACAGCACGAAACATATCCCTCTTGCCCAGCTCCCCGAACACCCACACACATTCACACCCACACATATTCACACCCACATTCACCCCCACACACAATCACACCCACCCACATTCACACCCACACCCATGGCCACACCCATTCACACCCACACACATTCAGATTCACACCCACACACATTCACACCCACACACATACACACACACACATTCACACGCACACACATTCACACCCACACCATGGCCACACCCATTCACACCCACACACATTCAGATTCACACCCACACACATTCTCACCCACACACATTCACACCCACATACATACACACCCACACACATTCACACCCACACAGACACACACAGACACACATTCACACACCACAAACACCACACACCACACACACACACACACACACACACACACACACACATTCACATCACACACACACATCACACAATCCACACAACACACACAACACACACACCACACACACACAACACAACACACCACACACACCACACCACACACACCACACACACACACACACCACACACCACACAACCAAAACCCCACACCACACAACCAACCAACACACACACATATTCATATATACATATATATAATATAATAATATATATAATATCATCACATCTTCACACCCACAACCACACCCACTGCGACACACATTCACACCCACACACATACTCCTCACCCAACCTACACCCACAGTCCACTACAATCGTCAACCAGACACAGTCCACTACAATCGTCAACCAGACACAGTCCACTACAATCGTCAACCAGACACACTCCATGACGATGCTGTTCTCCGCAAGGTAAGGCACACGCAAGTCCCTTCTCCATGCAGTCCACAGTCTACAGCCTATATAATACTAGCACAATCTAACTGTGGGCTGTTTTCTCCTGACTTTAAAAACTGGCCTTGCAAAAATGTTATTCCCATTTCAAGACCTTGCAGGAGTGGAGAACTGACAACTTCAAAGTTTAGCCTGTTACAACTGAGAAAACTAAAACAAGAAAACAATCGCTATTCAAAAGTGACAGCAGCGGCCAAACCAACAACACTGAACAGCCGCAACAGCTTTACTCCTCTCTCTCTCTCTCTCTCTCTCTCTCTCTCTCTCTCTCTCTCTCTCCTCTCTCTCTCTCTCTCTCTCTCACGCCCCCCCTCCCCCCCCCTCTCTCTC
>JABMCL010001116.1:165000-190000 GCA_018857735.1 Alviniconcha marisindica | reverse complement strand
GATTGAGCAGCCTCATTCGCAGATTGAGCAGCCTCATTCGCAGATTGAGCAGCCTCATTCTTGAACACCAGTTCATACATTGTCACAAAGCTTTGAATTGTCACAAAGCTTTTGAATGGTATGAAGGTACTGACTGACCTAAGGTACAAACACACACCAAAAAAAACATAAAATGTTGTCACAATATATGTACGTCATTTGTCAGTCTGTCACTCCATTGCATGTTGTGAAATAACAATCACAATATTAGTTGGTTTTCCAGAGCTGCCAGCCCTCAGAGTTTGGTTATACTCATAGTGACGGTTTATTATACCTCTAACCTCAGTGGACTGTGCTCTGCTCTTCATCAAAGTTCATGTGTTGTGCTCACACTGAAATAAGAACACCAGACCTGCACAGCAGTGGGCATTTGCATGGTAACTGCTGAAAAGGCCACTTGCTACCTGACATAGTAATGCTAACTATTAGTACTAATACTATAGTATTGCTGACTGTAGTATCGCTCATTTTCATTAAACACAGTTGGTTAAATTACAAACTGCTACTATCACATGTTCGTCTGTAACTATTATTTATAACTACGTATACTGCAATGCATCACTAGAGAAGCAGACATGCACAGAAATTCATTTCACTTTCAGTCACTAGACACGTACATGTACTGTACTACTGTACTAGTAGTCTACTACCCAGCCTGCCTGCTGCTATGCACAGCCCTGATGAATTCTGGCACTGTCAGAGCTATGCACAGCCCTGATGAAGTGTGGCACTGTGTCAGAGCTATGCACAGCCCTGATGAAGTGTGGCACTGTGTCAGAGCTATGCACAGCCCTGATGAAGTGTGGCACTGTGTCAGAGCTATGCACAGCCCTGATGAAGTGTGGCACTGTGTCAGAGCTATGCACAGCCCTGATGAAGTGTGGCACTGTGTCAGAGCTATGCACAGCCCTGATGAAGTGTGGCACTGTGTCAGAGCTATGCACAGCCCTGATGAAGTGTGGCACTGTGTCAGAGCTATGCACAGCCCTGATGAAGTATGACACTGTGTCAGAGCTATGCACAGCCCTGATGAAGTGTGGCACTGTGTCAGAGCTATGCACAGCCCTGATGAAGTGTGGCACTGTGTCAGAGCTATACATAGCCCTGATGAAATATAGCACTGTCAGAGCTATGCATAGCCCTGATGAAGTATAGCACTGTCAGAGCTATGCACAGCCCTGATGAATTCTGGCACTGTGTCAGAGCTATGCACAGCCCTGATGAACTGAAGTATGGCACTGTGTCAGAGCTGTGCACAGCCCTGATGAACTGAAGTATGGCAGCATGGCACTGTGTCAGACCTATGCCCAGCCTTGATGAACTGAAGTATGGCACTGTGTCAGAGCTGTGCACAGCCCTGATGAACTGAAGTATGGCAGCATGGCACTGTGTCAGACCTATGCCCAGCCTTGATGAACTGAAGTATGGCACTGTGTCAGAGCTGTGCACAGCCCTGATGAAGTGTGGCACTGTGTCGCAGGGTAGTCAGTCAGATTACATGTGTCACAGGGCAGTTGATCAGATTACATTAATACATGTGTCACAGGGCAGGCAGATTACAGTCCAAGAACTCAGTAACTGGTTAGCTCTGGTTAGAATCTTCTTGTTACGCTGATCACCAGTCCAGCCAGTCCAGGCCTCAGAAAGGATAATCAATGCACCCTTATTGAACTAAAGAAGGGATTACCAGTACTTCAGGGAAAGAATTGATTACACTGTCACTGTTGTGGGTATTGAGTTTGACTGAGAAGTAGTCACTCCCCCCTCCCCCACACACATACATTATATTGGTTAAGTACTGTCAGTGTCACCCCAATGAACTGTGTGATTCAGTGAATGTGATTGTAGTTGTGACTGTACCCAGGTTTTAGTCAGATAATTTTGAGGGCCTCT
The DNA here is from genome assembly GCA_018857735.1 of Alviniconcha marisindica. Classification (NCBI taxonomy): domain Eukaryota; kingdom Metazoa; phylum Mollusca; class Gastropoda; family Provannidae; genus Alviniconcha; species Alviniconcha marisindica. Next base: position 188,068 of record JABMCL010001116.1, on the reverse strand, counting down.
CATTTTGGCAAGTTTGAAATTGTCAAGTCAAGACAATTGAACATTTTGTGCATCTTTTTGTTGCATTTCAGGTTTTTATGTTGAATTGGTGAAAATACACATTTCACAGCAACATGGTACTGTCTATGAGATCTCAGACTCTAGGAGTATGCCACAGCTTAGATCGACCGCAAGGCTTCAAGCCTCAGTGAGTGTAATGTTTAATGGACCAGCATCAGAGAAGCTGGGACTGAACAGCCAAGCCGCAGCAGAGGTTTCAGTGTCTGACATAAGTAAGTAAGTAACTTGGTCCTTTACGCCCAGTCAACCACTACAGTTATATCAGGGCAGACATACCCACTCCAATTCTAAAGGGCTTAGAGCCAAAGATATTGCGGAACTTGAATATTCTGAAGATATTGATTGTAATAATAATAATAATATTGCCATCAGAAAAATCAACCTTGAAGATTTCAGGGTCACAAAAATCCACCAGAATGATTTTTGGTTCAGTCATTTCAACACCAAATGCCTAGGTGTCAAAAAGGTCCACCAGCATTACCACTAAAAATGAGACCAAGATTATCAATGGCTGTGGCTTAAGATAATGCTGATTTGATGCTGTCTGGTGGGGGGTGGGACTGGAAGGGAAACTGATTCATTTTGTTTTGCACCCTGTCACAGTGTCGGCGGCAAAAGTCATGTCTCAGGGCAGAAAAAAGCCTAAGTTTACATAAAACTCCAGTTTGTACTGTGTGGTCAGATTGACAAATGTCTCCATCCTGATTTGTGAGTGAACAGTAACAGTTGAAAGTGAAACACTGCGTCAAATTCAAAGGGCAGTCTGTCAGAGTTAGACTTGTGTGTTGGTTTGGTGCACCATGGCATAGAAATGTGCCATCATCACAAACCCAGAGACTGACTGTCCTACCAAGTAAGTGTGGTGGTGCTTACCTCACAATCACTGATTGAAAAGATTGTTTCATGTTCCATAGTACAAAATAAATGATTGAAGAGATTGTTTCATGTGCCGTAGTACAAAATAAATGATTGAAGAGATTGTTTCATGTGCCGTAATACAAAATATATGATTGAAGAGATTGTTTCATGTGCCGTAATACAAAATGATACAATGGTGTAAAACTAAAGGATCGGCTGTTTTAAAGGACAGCAGTTTTTGTGGTGGTTCTTCAGTATTTATTTCCATGCTATTTCTGTGCTATGCTGCCTAGGCTAAGAAGGAATTATGCGTAAGTATATTTGTATATATATATATGTCTAGATTTGTTTAACTTTTTTTGAGGCATGGTAGCCCCCGAGTACATTTAGCATGGTTTTTCCTCCTTGGTTTTTCAGTTGTGACTGTGAGTAGGACTTTGGAAAGAACTCACTTTCTGTTTCTGCCCAACCCTGCCCTGTGGTGTCCTGGCACTTAGAACTGGCTTTGGTTTCGTGCCACATGTTTCTTAAATTGTTTTTGTTACCTTTATCATATGACCATCGTGACAGCTTACAAGTTACAGTTACGGCACATTATGTGTAGTTGATATAATGATAACCTCTTCACTTTTGCTTCTACTCAGAATAGTATTATAAATTATAATGGAGACATTGACACTAGTAGTGACAGGTGAGTTGTTTGGTGCCCAGAGCATGCATGTTCAAAAATGTTCACGTTAATTCACTCTAGCTGTCTGTTTTCATGTTATTTCAACTTGCAAGCCTGCCGTTGTAGCACCGTCATGCTAGTGCTTGTACAAATTGACAAGTTGTAATGTAATGTGAGTTAAATTAAGAATCAGTAAATTCAGTGTTTCTTTGTCCATGTTCATGATGCTGGGTTTTGATTTAGATTTTTTTGTTTGTTTTTGTACAACAGCCAACAGGCATAGCTATAAAATATTTATCACAAATGGCATTACTGTAGGTTTGTTTTCCATGTATACCCATATATATATATATATATATATATATATATATATATATATATATATATATATATTACATAATGTATACAGTGATCTCAGCTGACAAGATACTATGAATACAAAGTACAATGCCGGCTATGTAAATTAAATATAATATCATTATTATTATTAACACATATTCACACGTGTTAGTTTTCTATGCCAGATCTTGCCTACAGGTGATATTGACACTAACGGATATAAAATATGCATAGTATGCTGTTGTGACAGTGGGTTTGATTTCAGGGGCAGCCATGCTGTGATGACAGTGACGTTAGCTGATATGGGGACAGCCCCTGGTCCTGTTAATACAGCGACTACTAATACTGTAATTGTCATGTGCTCAACAGTGCCCTGAGCGCTCACCAGAAATGCTAATCTATTCTAGATCAGTAAATATATATTGTAATACATCATGTGCACAGTCAGTCATAACGATACTATATAACTGACATCATGTGTTAGACACTAGAATCAGGGGAAGGTGATGGGGCTGAATACAGTATGTGCACATGTTATGTATGCACACACAAATACCATGAAAATCAAATGACACTCAGACACCACACACACACACATGTATACACACAGAAAGAGGCGTGGAAACTGGATACTGGTTTTGGTTGGGTGGAAGTATTGTGGAAAGAAGGATTTTTACTTTGTTTTGAGAGAGGACAAAGTTGAGCACAGTCTGAGGTCAAGGGGGAATGTAAGGTGCAAAGTAGGAAAAGAACCAATCTCATGCGCTTTTTTCAGATGTCATGCTGTGATGACATCTGGGGCCTTTAGGGGCATTGACATTGTTAATATTATATAACTGTTTAAAGTTACACTGGATGGGCTACTGCTGCATTCTGTCATCTTCACACTGACCATAGTGCATCAGCTCTCAGAGTCCGAGCAGGGGAACTTTGTCAGGGGGAACCACCATGTGTTCCACTTCCAGCTCTCATCTTGCAGAACACTAATATGTTTTTGTAACGCTGGCCTGTGGTGCTCTCATTAGCCGAAAGTTAAAGTAAGGGTTGTATTTGTAATTGTGTTGTGCTCAGGGCAGCTCTCAGTTACAGTAACTTGAAATTAGAACTGGTTGTGCTCCTCTCAGTTATAATTCTTGAACAGTAAGGGTTGTCATTCTGTTTGTTTTGTTCCAGCTGTTAGAGTATTTACAGTATGGGTTGTAAAATGTTCAGTTGTGCTCCACATGTCAGAGTTACAGTACACTGTTGTAACAGCAAGTGTAACTTACAGTATGCTGTTACAGCAAACTTGTGTAACTTTGTTTGCTGTGTTCCAGCTCTTAGTTACACTGGTACAGTAAGTGTTGCATCTCAGTGTTCGGTTTTTCAGAGTTACACTTACAACTTACAGTAGCAGACTGTTGTAACTCTGTTGTGTTCCATTTCTTAGAGTTACAGTGGCAGTAAGTGTTGTAGCTCCATTGTGTATCACTGTCACTCAGTATCAGTTCTCAAACAGAGTGTGTGTTTTTTAAGTAAAGGCTGTAAGTTCCAGCTCTCAAACTGTCAAAAAGTGATGGTTATAGTTCTGGGTTTTTTGGGGTGTTTTTTTTTTCATTTTTTTTAGAGAGTTACAGTTAGGGTTGTAACTTTGTTGTGTTCAAGCTTTCAGAGAGTTGGAACTTCATCAGGGGCCAAGCTTGCACCCACCCCATCAAGAGCCAAACTTGCGCCCACCCCAAAGATGTACCGTACCCCTTTAACTCTGGTTTGTTCTGTTTCAGTTCCCAGAGAGATGGAACCTCAACAGGGGCCAAGCGTGGACCCAAGCCAAAGAAACGTCGCATGGAGGTAAGTCATACTATGGCCTTACACACACCTGTAGTCACTGTTGATAAATGTTTACTTGATCTCCCGTTTTCTCTCTACCCATAGACCAAGATGAGGGTGGGGGGAAAGGGGGGGCAGGACTGGAATTTCAGAGCCCACCACCCTTAGAGTTAGACCGTTCAGCTCCAACAGGAAAAAAATAAATCTGAAACAGAAGGACTGCTAGTGTTCTAAAACGAGATCCAGACACAAAAAAGGTTCAAATGAACACTTACACAGACACACAGTATGCCAGTTTTTGGGGAAATGCCCTTTATCAAGCCACGAAACGACACTTAAACAACAGAGAAATGGTTAAAAACGATGAAAGAAAAAGACTTATCTTGTTTTGTTGAGTTTTTACAACTTGTTCGATGCTTGGAAGGTTGTTGGCATCAATCTTCCAAGCACCAGACAAGCTGTAAAAACTCAACCAAAACAAGATAAGACTTTGTCTTTTATTTTTCATTGTTTTTGACCGTTTATCTGTTGCTTAAGTGTCGTTTTGTGGCTTGATAAAGGGGATTTCCCTGAAAATGTGCATACTGTGACCGTGTTAAAATAAATAATGTTCATTTGAATCTTTTTGTGTTTAGCTCCAACAGGCTTCAGGCCCACAGTTTCCTGCTATTAGAGTAGCTAGTGCTAGGGATTAGCACAGTGGAAAGATATAACTTGGAAAGAAACCCTCGACTCCTGGATCCAGTGTCTTAACCAGTCTAACAGTCTACCACACCAGCTATCTTTGTTTGATAACGGATTCATAACACCATCTGTTCCTTGATGACAGGAGAGCACAGATGACACTTCTGAGGAGGAGGAGGACGACGACAAGGACAGTGGTGAGGACAGCAGTGATGAGAGTGGAGAGGAGGACAGCTCTCGTACCGACACTGCTCGCTCCTCATCCAAAGACCCCGGGCGTGATGCCCCTAGTGCCTCCACCCACAGCAGCAAGAGTGACAGCAGCAAGAAGAAAGAGGACCCCAAGCCAACCACCAGCTCTTCAGCAAACATGGGCTCGCCACCGGTGAAACGAGGGAGGGGCAGACCCCCCAAGTACCCCCGCCCTGGCATGCCGGGCTACGTCCCGCCCCCAGCCAAGCCAAGCACCCCCAGGCTGAAGCTTGATGGCAAACCCAAAGCCAAACCGGGTCGCAAGCCGGGCAGCACTCTCTCTTCAACTGAAAAAAAGCCAAAGCCCAAAAAAGTATCTCCCGCTGCCAAAAAGACTTCCACAGACAGCAGCAAGAAGGAGAAGGACGCGGGCTCCAACAGCAGGGGTGGTGGTGGGGGCGGGGAGTCTTTCTCCGCCACAGCTGCTGCCGCCAGCTCCAAAGCAGAGTCTCAGTGCAGCAAAAGCAACAGCCAGCCTCCCCAGCTGTCCCCTCAGCCTCCCTCCCAGAGCGCCAACAACCACAGCGGCAGCAAGATGGCCGATTCCCACATCTACGACTTCCAGTCCGATGATGCAGACTCTCAGAAGGCATTTGCAGTGGGGGTGAGCCAACCGGTGTTGAAGCAGGCGGTGGTGTATAAAAAGTACTGGACCCCCCCACCCACTTACACAGACAAGCAGATCACCATCACCGATGTGGTGTCTGATGGTGTGGCTGTCACTTTTCGTGAGAGCAAGTGTGCCGATTTCTTGAGCAAACGAGAACTGGAGCGGGAGTTGAACAATGGTTAGCTTTGTTTGGCTCAAAGTGTCAAACTCTGCGCACGTCAGTGTGTGTGTGTGTCTGTGAGTTTGTGTCAATTTCTCTGCGAACAAGTCAGTGTGTATGTGTCAAACTGTGTGTGTGTCATACTGTTAAGAGTATTTACTGTTCAGTTTTGATTCATTTTTGGAAAAATGTGCATCTTGGGCAGCCCGCAACCTGTAACAAAAAGAGGCCTATTGGAGTATTTGATGAAAACTGTGCGTGGTGTCCTTTGTTGAGTGTTGGCCATTTGCACCATGTAAGGCATGTCTAGTGACCTTGCTTATTTACAGTGACAAAACTGCGTGGTGTCCTTTGTTGAGTGTTGGCCATTTGCACCATGTAAGGCATGTCTAGTGACCTTGCTTATTTACAGTGACAACACTGTGAGAAAAGTGCAAATGAAACTTCCGTTCAGAAAAGCGCAAATGAAACTTCCATTTTCTCAGCAAGTTCTGGTCTAAACTTGCAATTCTTGTACATTGATAATGCATAATTCTGTCAGTTTTTATTCAGAGGACATATTACATGCATTTTCAAACTTGGAGGGGGGAAAAGTAGTGCATGTGTATGTATAATATGTGGCATTTTTTTTATAGTTTTATATATAGTTGTCATTGCTTTTGAGGGGAGGGGGTCATAACACACTTTAAGCAAAATCTTTAAACTTTAAGCCCGTTCTTAATTGGGCGAATGTTTCTTCGCAAACCTTGTTGGAAGTATTCAGCGAAGCTAGTTGGTTCTTAAGTGGGCAAACTTTTCTTCGCGAACCTAGTTGGAATTATTCAGCGAAGCTATATTCGGGGTCCAAAAAGCTTCGCTCAACATGTTCTGGGAACGTTTGCCCTATTCGACAATCATTGCCTCTGATTGGCTGAGAGCAGAGCTCTCCTGTGGATGAAGAAAAATAAAAAATAAAAATGGATGACAGTGTCGCTAGGTTCTCCACTCGCTTCGGAGGGAATTTGTTTATTTTTTGACTTGCGCCTGCAGCCTTGTCTCGGAGACCCAGAATGAGATAGTAGTTAGTTGAATTACCCTGTGAGGGATGATGAAAGTATATTGACATGACTTTAGCCAACATTTTTGATCATGCTGTCTGCTGCGCGACTGCCGCAAGTTCGGACCGAAGCTTGCATCTCATTACGAGCCAGTTGAGAACGAAGTAAAGTTTGGACTGTCCGAACCATGTTCAGCAAACTAAAAGTTCAATTAAGAAACGAATCATAGTTCGTCGAACTGTCCGAAGTATGTTCGACGAACAAACATTCGCTCAGTTAAGAATGGGCTTTACACAATGGTGATGTCTTGTCTGATTGATGTTAGTTCCACTGGCTGCAGTAAGACAACACAGCCTAATTACAGCAGTCTCGTCAGTGTATTCAAAGGACATTTTTATAGTGCAGTGTTTTGCTGGTTGCTTTTCTCATTGGTTGTTGTGGACTCTGTGTGAAGCATTTCAGTGACATGGGTGTGATTGGTCAAATTTAGAATCAGAATATTTATTGTCAAGGTAGATGGTTTATAGTAATAGTCAGATTCAGATTGTTTATTGCTCAAGTACATGTTTACAAGGACATTTGTCTTGCAGTTGCACAGTTTAAAAAAATAAACAATAGACTAATAGTAATACTTTAACACAAGCAGCAAAGACTAAAAGTACACAAAATGTATAGATTGGTATGTTTAATTGTGACAAAGCATCTTCTGGTCATTTTTTATCATTTTCATTTTTACACTGTTCCATCACTGCATCAGGATAGGGAGAAGTTGGCACTAGATCAATAGGCCTGAAGTAATAATGAACACTGCAGCATAAGAGTGAAGTCTTAGTTTGAAAAAGAATCCATTGTCATTAATGGAGAGAAAGACAGAATTGATGTTGATGAAAATAACCTCATGGCATGACTCACTGAAACTGTTTACACTACAGAAGACTGAGAATTGATGTTGATGAAAATAACCTCATGGCATGACTTACTCAAACTGCTGTAATCGCTATGGAACATTGTAGTTGGCAGTGAGAGATGGGATGTGTGCATACCTGTGGCCGTTAGACACAAGCAGTTAGACTGTGTCACCCTTGTGATGAAGTTAATACTCATGACTTCTTCTGCGCTTCTGGAAGGATCAGCTGGGATTATAGGAATTATAGCGATGTTGACCTGATGTCACATTAGTATCAGAAAGTTCAGTCAGAAAAGTTTTTGTTTAGCATTATTGCTTAATTGATTTAAGACTTTCTATGCATTTTAAATAGTCAAGATCCAATGCTAACAAAGATATATTAATTTTAGCGACAGTGGCATGATGGTGCGTTTCTGAACACTACAACATTAAGCACTTGAACTGTAACACTGACTTGCCCTAACGTAACTGTCATGGTTGACGGCGTTAAAAATCAACTATCTACTTTTAGCATTCACCTTTTCTCAGACATTAAAATTTAAATAAAGTCTCTTGCACATTGCATAATGGAAAGCTACCGGTTGTGATGAGATGACCACCACCTGTTTTCTACAGCGTGGAAATTAGATCCTAAAGATTTGAAAAAAAGGATAAAACTGCTTTCTTTCTAGTTTAAATGTGAATTAGCTGAACTTGTACTCTTCTCAGTGATTATTTCATTTGACCTAATTACACCCAGGAACATGTAAGTATAAAAGAGGTGAAACTGCATGTTGACCATTGCAGGAAAATTTTACTCTGTGTGTGTGTGTAGAGCATGGCTACATGTTGCTATGTAGACACACTTCCTGGGACCGGTGTGTGGTGCACAGCTGACACCATATTGAGACTATGCGCATGGTGAATTGTACAGCTAACACCTTAGTGTAAAACTAAGCGTGTGTATTCTGACGTGTACAGCTGACACTAGTGGGGTGTGATAATGTTTTGAAATCTGTGTCATCATGTTGTATTTTTGTGAGTGTTTTTAAGTTCACAGCTGTCTCCATTATGTAAAACGTGAGTGTGTTGAAGTGCAGAGCTGTCACTATGGTGTAAAGATGAGAGTGTTTTGAAGTGCGCAGCTTTCCCTGTTATGTAAATGTGAGAGTGTTTTGAAGTGCACAGCTCTCTCCGTTATGTAAATGTGAGAGAGTTTTGAAGTGCACAGCTCTCTCCGTTATGTAAATGTGAGACCAAACGTTTTTGGCATGCACAGCTCTCCCCGTTATGTAAATGTGTGAGGTTTTTGAAATGCACAGCTGTTTCTGTTATGTAAAGGAGTGTTGTGAAGAGCACAACTGTCCCTGTAGTGTGACTGGTATTAAGAGTGTTTTGAAATATGCAGCTATAGCGTGACTGTGGGGCTGATGATAACCATGAAATGAAGTTGGGGGGGGGGGGTATGTTGGAATCACAATTGAGGGGTATGTTGGAATCACAGTTGGGGGCTATGTTGGAATCACAGTGGCCGGGTTTTCTCCAGACGATATCTTCCGAACCACTCAACCTTTTGTAACCACACCTGGTACGTTGGTGCGTCATCGTGAGCTAGCGTGCCATGCAAACAAACTGGGTTGGTGTCTTCAGAATCAGGGTCACAGTGAGGGCTTGTATTAATTATCAAAATATGGCTTTCTGGGTTATTTTTTTAACTGATGACTGTAGCAGTCAAACTGAGTTTCTTGATCAAGCCGGATTGTCTTGTGAAAATATTGGGTTGTTGTGTTCAAGGTCTCGGCAGAGGTTCACAATTTCAGTCAATGTTTGTCTGGGCGATATTGTTTAAAGTGCTCAACATTTTCTAACCAAATTTGGCATGGTGGTGTATCACCATAAGCTGGAGTGTTGTGCTAAAAATATGGGTCACTATCTTCAAGGGCGCAGGGAGGGTCCATGTAATAAAAACATGATCGTTTATATTAAAGTATTGTATCTTCTGAACTGCTGATTCTCTTTGCAATCAAACTTAGTTTAATGGTACATCATCATAAGCCTGAGTGTGAAAAGATTGGACTGCTATGTTCAAAGTCACGGTCAAAGAGGAGTTCAAAATTTCAGTTGATGTTTGTCTGACGTCTTCTGGACATTTGAACTTGGTTGGTATGGTGATACATCACTGTGAGCCATTTCATCAAGTAAATGGACCGCTTCATTATTTCCAAGGTCATGATAACAGCAAGGGTTGCTGCGATCAAAGTGTGGTGTTTACTTTTAGACTATATCTACTGAACTGCTGATCCGTTTGCAACCAAACCTAGTTTGAGGGTGCATCAGAGTGTCTTGTGAAAAGATTGGATTGTCAAGGTCACAGCAAAGATTTAAACTGCACAGAATGTTTTGTCAATCCTATATTTTCTACATCATTGATCTCTGCATCCACCTGTTGATGTACTGTTACAACTAGCCAGGCCAAGTGCAGACAGAGGGTGTGTGTGTGTGCAGTTGTCACTGCCCTGTGGCTGTAAAATTGTTTTGAAGAGTGGAGGCTTCACCGTATCATAACTGAGATTGTTATGAAGTGTACATCTGTCACTAAAGTGAGTGTTTGAAGTGTGTGTATATATTATATATATATATCATAGTGCAAATGTGCGATAGTGCAAGTGTGAAAGTGTTTTGAAGTGCACGACTCTCACTGTAGTGCAAGTGTAAGGGTGTTTTGAAGTGTATATCTGTCAGCAAGTGTGAGTGTTTCCAAGTGTATATCTGTCATCAAGTGTGAGTGTTTCTAAGTGTATATCTCTCATCAAGTGTGAGTGTTTCTAAGTATATCTGTCAGCAAGTGTGAGTGTTTCTAAGTGTATATCTCTCATCAAGTGTGAGTGTTTCTAAGTGTATATCTGTCAGCAAGTGTCAGTGTTTCTAAGTGTATATCTCTCATCAAGTGTGAGTGTTTCTAAGTGTATATCTCTCATCAAGTGTGAGTGTTTCTAAGTGTATATCTGTGCAGTTTCCTACCGTAACTACCAAGCAATCAGAGTGAATGTTTCTGCGCAGCTGATTATGTGCCATGTTCTTCCTTGTCAGTGGATTTAATGTATTGTTTTGATGCATCAAGCTGGAATGTAATAAACATTTTGAATGATATACTCCTTGAATTCTCTGTGTGTGTGTGTGTGTGTATGTGCAACAGGCAACGGACGTTATAATAATGGACATTTTTTTGTGGCGCATGAGCGCTGGCGAAATCTACGGCACATTCTAAAAAGATGCAGAAATATGTATAGACACAAACAATGGACTTATTAAAAGGCTTTCAGGCACATTCTAAAAAGATGCAGAGATATGTATAGACACAAACAATGGACTTATTAAAAGGCTTTCAGGCACATTCTAAAAAGATGCAGAGATATGTATAGACACAAACAATGGACTTATTAAAAGGCTTTCAGGCACATTCTAAAAAGATGCAGAAATATGTATAGACACAAACAATGGACTTATTAAAAGGCTTTCAGGCACATTCTAAAAAGATGCAGAGATATGTATAGACACAAACAATGGACTTATTAAAAGGCTTTCAGGCACATTCTAAAAAGATGCAGAGATATGTATAGACACAAACAATGGACTTATTAAAAGGCTTTCAGGCACATTCTAAAAAGATGCAGAAATATGTATAGACACAAACAATGGACTTATTAAAAGGCTTTCAGGCCAAACGTCGCAAAAATGTACACACAGCAATTTCAATAAATAAACCATAGTTGTCAGTAAGTAAACATGACCAAACTCTGATCTGAGTGCACATATAATACAAGTAGATATAGACTACTGTGAACACGAAAATGCACAGCTGGATATTTTGTATACACACACACACACACACACACACACACACACACACACACACACACACACACACACACACACACACACACACAGGTGGGAAATCGAGAGGCGGCTTTTTAATTATGTGCAGGTTTGAAGAGATGAGCTTTTAAGGCTTGCTTGAAAGATGTGGATGCTGAGTGACGAACATCATATGGTAATGAGTTTCACTGTCGTGCCCGTGAAAGAAAGAGCTCGTTGTCCGAAGTTTTTTGTCAAAGGTATGCGGAAAGTTTTTGTGTCAGAAATGGGGTCTGTGCAGTCGACGTTGGGATATGCTTAGAGAGATTCACTCCCAGACTGTTGTTTAGTTGTCAGTAGGCAAGAGACCAGCAGCAGTGGATCCTGAAGTGGATCTGCAGACTGCCATTGGAACCTGACAATCCTGCGTCATCCATGCGGCCCCACGCGCACTGCTCCAACTGATAAATGGAAATCAAAGAAGCACGCTCCAACTGATAAATGGAAATCAAACAAGCACGCTCCAACTGATAAATGGAAATCAAAGAAGCACGCTCCAACTGATAAATGGAAATCAAACAAGCACGCTCCAACTGATAAATGGAAATCGAACAAGCACGCTCCAACTGATAAATGGAAATCAAACAAGCACGCACTGGCTTTCTTCTTTTCTTTTTAATCAGGAGACGATTTATTTGAATTTGGTTCACAATGACAATGAGGTGACGACGACTGACCCGACGCTGACACGATGCAGACGATGTGACGTATGTGCAACCTAAAACATGACGAGTTAAAACAAATTCCTGCCAAACAGTTTGACAGTTGGTGCAAGTACTGACTTCCAAGCACAGCTTTCAAAACAGGTTCAGCCGGCCAGTAACGTTCACAATGACAGCCTCGTTGCACACAGCGCTTCTCTCGCGTGACATGACTTCACAGAAGCCCACTCAACTACTGTGCCAAGAACGTCACAGAGACAGAGAGCAGATGGACATCTGTAGGCTGCGTCTTCAAATGTTGAACTGAAAATATCTGCTTAAAAATATGTAGACGTACATTCTGACGAGCGCCTCATCTCGAGATGAGTAAGTAATCAAACATGGTGCTTAACGTCCACAGAAACCATAAGGTTTATTAGGGACGGGGAGAAGGGGGGGGGGGGGGGGGTATGTAGGTGGGGGAAGAAGGAGATTGTATACCTATCGCTACACTGTCACCACCAGAATGATTCCTGCATTAAGATGGGCAGCGATGAGAGCCATTTTAATGTTTCAGTAGGAAGTGATAGACAAAATCACAAGACAGTGTCCACAAACCACAACCTTTTTGAAGAGAAAGGAGAGCCGAAGCGGTATCGAACCGAGGTCCTTCAGCTTACCAGCCTAACGCCTTACCGCTAGGCCAAACCGGCTCACCTCGAGAGGAGCGCTTAATTCACAATGGCATTTATAGCGCTGCTCTCTGCTTCCCAGCAGACCCACTGCGCTCTAGTCGTATGCACCGCTGAACGAGTGACTGTAGCTTTACCCAGCTCGTTTTTAATATCCACCGAAGTGGCTACAGCGCCGTTTAGCAGTTACCACGTAGGCCTAATATGGACAAGACACGCGAAACACGTGTCTTCATGCAGCAGGCACTGACGGAACCTCGGACAGCAGCGATCAGCTCCGAGCCACAAGGGCGACCTCGGTGAGCCCCTGCAAACTCCAAGCACTGGTTTACACCATCCCTCCTCCAACCACTGCCATAACTGATTACACCATAGGTCTCCGAAAACTGTCAGCTACCAGAGACACTACACTACAGGGACTGCCAACTGGCTGCGAGCCTAAACGGAGTGGCCGCGCGAGCAGGCTGCAACCAAACAGGCAAGCGAAACTTCCGGTCTGTGCCGTGCAGTGACTGGCTATAGAGGGTTTCATACATCTACACCGTTTCTCATAGTTCAGAGTCATGGTTCAGGAGCTGTGTGAGAGTCGAGGTGGCCGTCCTGGACTGTCCGTCCTAACGAGCCTTCTGGTTTCCGTGGACGTAAAGAATTATTGAACCGTGCTTCGGCATTGGTCGCGGCTTGTCCCTAATATGTCAACTGACATCTGAGGACATTAAGCAACACTTCATCATCATCATCATAGTTCAGGAGCTGTGTGAGAGTCGAGGTGGCCGTCCTGGCTGTCCGTCCTAACGAGCCTTCTGTGTTCCGTGGACGTAAAGCTATATTGAACCATGCTTCGGCACTGGTCACAACTTCTTCTTTTTTATAATACTTTATGTAAATTGTTTTGGTAGAACTATGCTCTACATGTGTATAGAATATCATGTTTAGGTTAATATGTATCATGTTCAGGGCGTTGATGAGCGCATGATAAATGTACATTATTATTATTATTATTATTTGTCCCTAATATGTCAACTGACATCGGCTGAGGACATTAAGCAACACTACCTACCTACACCGTCATTCCATCCGTAAATTTATTCTTTAACATTCCGGTTACTATACATTCACCAGATAGTCGGCCGCCACGGTTTGTGTGTGTGCGTGCGTGCGCGCGGCGCGCGCGCGCGCGTGTGTGTGTGTGTGTGTCAGTGTGTGTGTGTGTGTGTGTGTGTGTGTGTGTGTGTGTGGCTTGCTTGTTTAGCGCACGCGAGTAATGTATAAATCACTAAATTATAAATAAAACAACACGATCTGAAGCTAATCTGCCTCTCAAGTCTGCTCCTTTTACGTATTTGCAGTTGATGTGTTTTTGTTGTTTTCAGACGCCGGCAGTCAATTCTTTTTCATAATTTTCCTCACAACATAGATTGCATTGCAGGATGCCGATTTCCAAAATTACTTCAATAAGAAAACCAAACGAGTCAAACAAGTTGAAACATTTGAAAAGGTCTGTCATATACTGTTCTGTGTGTGTGTGTGTGTGTGTGTGTGTGTGTGTGTGTGTGTGTGTGTGTGTGTGTGTGTGTGTGTGTGTGTGTGTGTTTCTTTTTCTCACTTTTTATTTTATTTTTTATTATCATTTTATTTCACCGCATGGTAAAAAGTTAGTTTGTAAACTGGAACGTTTTTCCGAATGGCTTTTTTTTTTTTTTTTTTTTAATCATCAATACGTGTACGCGCTGGCATAATGAGTTAAACCCGCATACAGACAGACAAACTTCTTTTTTTTTTAAACAAAAATCTTTTACATTCGGTTATGATAGCTATATAATCATTATTATAATGGGTGGACGTTGATGCGCGAAAAAACAAACAAACAAACAAACCAGGTAGAGTTTCTGACGGGAGATCGGTAACTGATGTCGCTCAGTTTTTATCGTTGATTTGTCCGCATTAAAAGTAAATAAATAGATATATTATAATCTAAAACAACAATGCTGGAATGAAAAAGAGAACCCTAAAGACAAAATATCCTGTCTTCCTCTCACTTATTTTTCAAACCATGAGATAAATGTGGTGTATCTACTGAACAAGAACTGAACAGGAGTCAATGCTGCGTAAGCTACTATTAAACAAACAAACAAACAAACAAACAAAAAGCTCAGAATAATCTGAAGATATTATATAGCAGATACCTTCAAAATTGAAGGGGCATTGTGGTAGGTAAAAGCGTATAAGGCACTTTAAAATCGAAACAATATCGGCCCTCGCCATCGACATTAGCTACGGAAAGTTACGGTTACGCGCTGACCGGAAGAGTGGAGTGCCTGTCCGCCAACCACCCGCCCGTTGCGCCACTCCGTTTACAGGCTTATCGTGACACGGCTCGCTCACTTGTTTTCTTTCTTGGTGTTTTACGTCCACGGAGGCGAGATGGCCTATTAGGGACGGGGACAGAGTGGGAAGGGCCGACAGAGTGAAGGCTCGACCGCGGAAACCGCCCGAAAAAGACAGGAGAGACCGTGGACCGCCGCCAGAACAATGGAAGTGTTAGGGCGGTGTCCCCTCGCCATTGCCCAGCGACTTGTGCACTGCGCAATTGCTGTTTCAACTGCTGTGCTTGGTCAGAGTCACAAAGACAATGTCCGTTGCACTGCTGTTGACGAACAACTTGGACAACTCAAGCAAAGGAAGTCCAACTTTCTTAGCCCAGCTCCACCTCCCTACTCATGATCTCTTCCGGGCTAAGTTGAGGGTCCAGCTCCACCTCCCTCCTCTAAGATCTCTTGATCTTTTGATCTCGCCTGGAACCCTGCTCACTTGGCTATCCCTTGCTGTAGTATCTCTGAGCTAACGGACACTTTTCGGTTTGGTGCTCAAAATGGAAATAAGTTTGTAACAAAAACTCAAATTAGGCGTTTCGTTTATAACCGCCAACGTCCAGCACGAATAAAACCAAAATCGTTTCAACGGAGACGGAACTCTTTCTACCCGGGGCGGACGCACCTCATGTTTACACGTGTGCTTGGACGCTATGTTGCTTCCACAGTCTTGTCAAACTCCAAGCACTGGTTTACGACATCCTTCCTTTGGAGGAAGGTACCGGAAAGCGATGCTCGGAGTGTGCAGTCTTGTTAGTACTCAGACCTTTCGGAGGGCGCTGACAGCGCTGGTTGACAGATGCGGGGAGATAAAGAGCGCTCCTTGAATGGCGTCACCAGTTCTGGCAGAGTTTGGAGGAAGGTGCCGGAAAGCGATGCTCGGAGCGTGGAGCCCCTGGCGGACTTCTGTCGGAAGTCAAGTTTGCAAGTCTATATCTTCAGAGCCTTGCGGCTGTGGCGTATTAGCTTAGCGATGTTGTCAATAAAGGTACATAGCAGAATGTTCACGTTTGGCGTTTTGTATTTCCAGCACAACAACCTCATCAAAATTCACTTTGATGTCTGTACAGCTAAAGTAATCATCGGCGTAACTAAAGCACCCATCACCCATTATTTAAAAAAGACAACCCAGAGGGTTTTTTCTATTCCATCGATAATTGGTTGGTTGATTGTTTACGTGCTAACTGCAGCTTACATCTGAATCAGCAGCAGGCTGCGGCACGGTGTGAGGTCATCTGACACACACCCAACCCCGGCCTCGCCAAGGACGATGACATCACTGCGGCACGGTGTGAGGTCATCTGACACACACCCACCCCGGCCTCGCCAAGGACGATGACATCACTGCGGCACAGGCTAACCAAGGAGAATGGCGTCAGTGCAGTCGACGTTGGCCGGGAGGTCGCAGAGGCCACGGGCGAGGTCATAGACGGTGCCGGGGGGGTCACAGGTGAAGCGCCATTTCCTGTTGAACTCCACGCCCAGGCACACCCAGAAATGGGAGCAGCTGAACCGGTCCCGGAATATCCCGGGTGCCGACGGACAGTCCAGATTGCCGTCTGTGGTAGAGATCGAGACAGAGATTTGGGCAGTGAGACAATGAATCCAATGTACGTCTGTGGTAGAGAGACAGAGACTGGGGCAGTGAGACAATGAATCCAATGTACGTCTGTGGTAGAGAGACAGAGATCTGGGCAGTGAGACAAAGAATCCAATGTACGTCTGTGGTAGAGAGGCAGAGATCTGGGGCAGTGAGACAATGAGACCAGTGTACGTCTGTGGTAGAGAGACAGAGACTGGGGCAGTGAGACAATGAGACCAATGTACGTCTGTAGTAGAGAGACAGAGACTGGGGCAGTGAGACAATGAATCCAATGTACGTCTGTGGCAGGGAGGCAGAGATTGTGAGAGAACGAAACCATTATAGGTCCGTGGTGTAGACAGAGACAGGAGCAGTGAGACAATGAAACCCGCATTGTACGAGATATTAGTCTATACGAACCGGATAACTTCATATTTTTTCGTGTTTTTGAGAGAGGAACAGACAACAAGGAACAGACAGAGAGGAAGCAGGAATAAGTGAATTTAAAGAGAGAGAGAGAGAGAGAGAGAGAGAGAGAGAGAGAGAGAGAGAGAGAGAGAGAGAGAGAGAGAGAGAGAAAAGCAGGCGCCTGGCGACAAAAGAAAAGACAGAAGTCGTCATGTGATAAAATGGACGAAAGCCAAAACTAAGAATGACGCTGAAATGAGGGGACAGAAGAAATACGTGACGTGAGAGAGAGAGAGAGAGAGAGAGAGAGAGAGAGAGAGAGAGAGAGAGAGAGAGAGAGAGAGAGAGAGAGAGAGAAGAGAGACAGACAGACAGACAGACAGACAGACAGACAGACAGACAGACAGACAGACAGACAGACAGACAGACAGATAGAGAAGACAGACAGACAGACAGACAGTAGCGATGGACGAAGGAAGTGTAAAAGAGACGGAACTATTCCGATGAAGGAAGGAGGTGTAGGAATGAGAGACGTGAAGACAGGGATGAGTGGAGAAGCGTAGGACTGGGCGTAACGTGGACTACGAGCCATACTTCCCGACAGTGTAGGTCAGCAGGTCAGCGGTCGACGTGGAGGTCAGCGATGTTAGTCTAGACCCCAGTGAGGGGCGAGTGACACCAGGAAGCAGACTAAAGTGCTCAACATAGCTGTCACATTTACCGGCATACCGGCAAAAAGACCTAACATCTAAACCAGCCAAGTGGACTAAAGTGCTCAGCATAGCGGTCACATTTACCGGCATACCGGCAAAAAGACCAAGACATCTAAACTAGCCAAGTGGAGGAAAAAATTAAGTGTGAAGCTTTCGACTTTCTATGGTTAATAAATGCCCATTTTATGTTTCTAATTACTTAATAACAATAAAATAAAAACCGGAGAAAACTGAGTACTATAGGCAGTGAGTGTTAAAGTACGCGAGTGCACACACACACACACACACTCTCACACACACACACACACACACACACACACACACACACACACACACACACACACACACACACACACACACACACACACACACACACACACACGCCACGACCACGATCAAAAATAACACAATTTCTGAGCCTCCAACCACAAAATATAAAAGACATAACAAAGTGTTATGCAGGAGACACTTCATGTTTATTTGATTGATACACGTCAATATGTACAGAGAATATCACACATTCAGGAGATGAGGACATCGACGACACTGCGATGAAGATGGACTGGACAATTATTGTTACAAGACATGTCCGGATTCCACATTTTATTGTCAGAGACTTATTTGCTTATTACTGTCAGGGTGTTTTCCCAGAGGAATCTATCCCCTTTAACAGTGAAATCAGAACAGCGGGCACTGTCGCCTTTAACAGTGAAATCACGAGAGCGGGGACTGTCCCCTTTAACAGTGAAATCAGAACACTTCACCTTCACCATACTGCAATTATCTCGCTGACAAGATACGCCCCAGCAAAAACCTGCACCCTCAGATTCTATTATTTCGTTCAGAAACTGATGTTTCAAGTAAATGAAGATTAAGTTATTGGCCTAGTCACTGAGTTACGACCCCCACCGTTAATTTTTTGGTTTAGTGGCTAGTCATTGAGTTACAATCCTTGCCCCCCGGCCGCTCCCCCTCCCCCCCCCCCCCCCCCCCCCCCGCCCTTTGTTTAGTGGCCTAATCATTGAGTTACGCCCCCCCCCCCCCCCCCCTTATTCCGAGGCTTAGTGGCGTAGTCACTGGGTTACAACCCCCACCCCCTATCCCTTTACTTGTTCGTTTTGTGGCCTAGTCATTGGGTTACGATCCGCCACCCTCTCCCACCCCCCACACCACCCCGCCCCCACCCCCACCCCGAGATTTCTGCCCTGGGGTCTGCCTAACTTCCATCCATGCAAGACTGAGGCGCGACACGCGATGCCTCCCGTCGTGCACTCTGACCTCTGACCTGGCTGACCTCTAGCCGAGCAGAGGCATCGTGCAGTCGGATTTGAAGGCGCAGACAAAGTAGCGCTGGTCGAACTGCGTGCCGGGCGGACACTCGTAGCGCCACCTGTACGGCGCCCAGCAGAACCAGAAGACGGCGCAGTCGTGCAGGTCTCTGAAAAAACCGTAGTCGGCCGGACACTGCGGGTCACGCGTAACGCCCGAGGCGAGGGTCGTCGCGGTGGTTGGTCTTGTCGTCTGAGTGGTGGCGGGGGTCATCGCGGTGGTTGGTCTTGTCGATGGAGCGGTGGGGGGCTGGGTGAAGGTGGGGGGCTGGGTGAAGGTGGTTGGTCGGCGGGCTGTTCGCCAAGGACAAGATGTACAACGTTAGAACATGGATAGAAAACGATACTGCACAAGATGTACAACGTTAGAACATGGATAGAAAACGATACGTCACAAGATGTGCAACGCCGTTAGAACATCATGTGGGATAGAAAACGATTCTGCACAAGATTTACAACGTTGGAACGTGAGATATAAGTTGATACCGTACCAGACGTATAACGTTGGAGCATGGGATATAAAATGATACCGCACAAGATTACGTTAGATTATGAGACAGAAAATGATATCGTACATTTTTCAAACATGAAATGATAATCACTCTGCGTGCAATAATATTCACCAGGAAACACGAGTGATATTCGCTTTGAGCCATAGAACCATACTCACAATACTACTCTAACAACAGTAGCACTCTGCTACTCTCTCTTCCTTCAAAAGCCAACTCAAGACATTTCTCTTCTCAGAATATTTCAGTTAAGCCACACTGTCCTTCACTCCGATCAGTCTGTACAGTGTGTGTGTGTGTGTGTGTGTGTGTGTGTGTGTGTGTGTGTGTGTGTGTGTGTGTGTGTGTGTGTGTGCAGTGTGTGTGTGTGTGCGTGCGTGCGTGCGTGCGTGCGTGTGTGTCAGTGTGTGTGCATCTTTTGCGTAGTTATGCTTGAACCCTTGTTGATATCTTTTTTCTTCTTTTTTTGGATAACATTTTCCATCTCGATGTACATTATGTGTATATACTTGTTCAGCGCTTTGAGCCGCAAAGTAGGCGCTTTACAAATTTGACGTCAACTTAATGGACATTCTGTTAATAAGAACTGACCACGACGCGGAGTGACCGATAGTTGTAGTGAAAAATACGACAGTCTGAGAGGTACGCTTTTTGTTGTCTTTATTGTGGTGTGAAAGCACGCACGCACGCACGTGGCACACACACACACACACACACACACACACACACACACACACACACACACACACACACACACAATATATATATATATATATATATATATATATATAAACACACACACACACACACACACATATATATATATATATATATTATATTATATATATACACACACACACACACACACACACACATATATAATGTTGCCATACACACACACACACACACACACACACACACACACACACACACACATATATATATATATATATATAAACACACACACACACACACACACACACACACACACACACACACACACACACACACACACACACACACACAGAGGAATGGCCGCATGCCATCTTGTGACACTCATTTTCTCATCTGATGCAGTCACTGGCGGAGCAACGCAAAACACGATACTTGTACACTGTGTACAAACATCCACCATGCACAATGAGTACAAGGATCTAGTATGCATACCAAGTACAAACATCCAATTTGCACACCGATTACAAAATCCAATATGCACTCCCATTTTGCCATTACAAAAATCCAATATGCACACCGATTACAAAAATAATAATAATAATAATAATCCAATATGCACATTGAGTACAAATATCCAGCATGCACTTTGAGCAGAAATATTCAACATGCAACGTTTATGTAGTGTACACTATGGAGTATACCCATTTTCCTCGATGCCAGAATGTCCGCTTGGGTAATGGAGGGACAGCGAGAGCCTGTGAGATGATTGTGGTTCCTTGCCGGTCACCCATAGGCCTACATACACTTACAGATCTCCTGCCTGATAAATCTCTTTCGCTCTTCCTTTCTGTTCAGCATCTGAGCTGTTCTGCATCCTTTGGTCAACTGCAGAATGTTTTATCGCCATTTCATTGGGGATCAAAGTATCGGTTCTTCAACATTTCTTCGCCAAAAATTGCCTGTTATATCTGCGAAGGTCTTTCACTGTAACCTTTCAACTCCGACTTCGGTGTTCATGGATCTCCCTGGATCCTCAGATATGACGCAAAGCTGGAAGTCTCCTCCTTCCCACATTTTTCTGTGCTTCTCAATAATAATTTCAAAACTATATCTACTTTAGTCTTTCTCACTTAGGCTTTGTTTCTCCCCTGTTATATTTCAGAAATTTTCTTCGCTCAGTTCACCGAGAGGTGGCGGGCTGTCTGCGCCAATCAGAACGTCACAAATCTCCCGCGCGTGCGCAAAGCCTGAGGAGTTTCCGCCATGTTATTTGTGACCGACAAGGTGAGAATGCGCCGTTGTTTTTTGTGAGCCGGTTTGGCCTAGCGGTAAGGCGTTAGGCTGGTAAGCAGAAGGGCCTCGGTTTGATTCCGCTTCGGCTCTCCCTTCTCTTCAAAAAAGGTTGTGGTTTGTGGACACAGTCTTGTGACTGCCCCTCACAATTCTTGAAAAATTGAAATGGCTCTCATCGCAGCCCATCCTAATGCAGGAGTCATTCTGATGGTGACAATGTAGCGGATAGGTATAATTATAATCTCCCTCTTCCCCTACCATCGCCCGTCCCTAATAAGCCTTATGTTTTTTGTGGACGTAAAGCAGCATGAGGTGTGTGTGTGTGTGTGTGAGTGTGTGTGTGAGAGTGTGTGTGTGTGTGTGTGAGAGTGTGTGTGTGTGAAAATCGTTGTTTACTTCGCCAGTGCCGCTCTCTCTGCCCCTCTCACAAAGACTCGTTGGAAGACAGGCGGATTCTCGACAAAATCTTTAATAATTAATCGTGTTCATCGATCAGCGGAGACGTCAAGTAGCCTACCAAGCAGCAGCAGCTGAATGCGCCAAAGTACCGCATGCTTTGAAGAAGATGCAAGGGTTCAAATAAAGGCAGGCCTTTCGACCTGAGCTCAAAAGAAGCACTGACAAATTGGCATCATTATAGTTTTCCCTGTCACACACACACACACACACACACACACACACACACAAACACACACACACACACACACACACACACACACACACACACACACACACACACACACACACACGACATAAGAACTGTGAGCTTACCTGTCGTGATCACGGAAGCACAACCAGACGAGAAGACGTTAGCCAGATGATTTGTATGTGCGGATTTCCCGTCGTGCAGATGAATGTGGAGACTGCCTGGCACACCATCAGCGGTGTGCTGCAGCCTACCCAGGAACACGACGACTGCGCGTAAACATCGCCACAGCCATTTCCATCATGGCAAACCTATTCAGAATCGGACATCAAAACAGCAACCTGCCCTTCGTTTTGCACGCATACCGGGTAGCGTATTCAGATCCCTTCCATACAGCTCAGTGGACACGTTGACAGATCAGTGGACAGCCGTGCAGTTGCAGCGGCCCGACAGTCCATGCTAGGATGTAGGCATGCGAGCGCACTAGGATCTACGCCCATGCCAGGATTTGTTAGCACGCCGGGATCTACAATCTGTTTCACGTGGGAACTTTATGACCACTATGAAAGGCAAGAAAGTACAGACACTGTTTACCATCGCTGGTGGACATCTCAGTGGACATGTCTCGTCACCCAGAATTCTCTTCACTTTGCTAGTGACAAACAAAGTGGAGAGAATTCTGGGTGACGAGACATGTCCACTGAGACCTGAACGTGACGATAAACACGCAGACAGGACCGACAGAAGTAGGATTCCTCGCGGGAAGACCGCACGATACCTGCAGTCGTTAATTCCAACGGCCATTCGGACACACACTCGTCAAGCAGGCAAATTTAAACACAACACGCAACGGCTGGAGATGAGGGTGCGAGACGAGGCGGGGGTAAAATGGAGGACTGATTGGGAATGAATGGGATGCCTGCTTGGGA
>JABMCL010001116.1:0-162500 GCA_018857735.1 Alviniconcha marisindica | reverse complement strand
CGGCTGCTGACTGCAGAAACTGTCTACAGAAAGGACAACACAAGACGGCCGACTGTCCCAACCCAGTCAAGTGCCGGCAATGCCTCGCTGACGGACACAGAGCCGGCGACAACGTCTGTTCGTTTATTCCAGAAGCGAACAACGACACCGACGTCGACGACTCCAGCGCCTTCTTCACCCTGACCAAGAACCCCCCGAACCAGAGAGACAAACGTCAAGTAAGCAAGCAAATCAAGGCCCTCATCACCGACTACACAACCAGACAAACAAGACCCTCATCACCGACTACACAACCAGACAAACAAGACCCTCATCACCGACTACACAACCAGACAGCATAAGAAGAGCGGTGGATCGGAAAGTCAACAGATGCCCCCTCCAGCAAGAGGCCGCAGCCCACGACGCCAGAACCGCGCCCTGGAGTCGTCACGGGTGGAGTACCCGTGACGACTCGCTGGCCGCCGATCACCCACAGGGGACACTCCCCCGACAGACAGACGAGCACGTCTCCAAGAGGTGGCCGAGCAGACGGGTGACGAAGACAGTGCCAGTGAGGATCGGTGGTCGAACTGCACGTGAGCTTCATATGCCTTCAGGTTTGGTATGACGACGGCCCCTGCTTTATGGATTTCGGACGTGAGACTTGAACTGCGATTACGGTAGGGTAGGTAGTGTTGCTTAATGTCCTCAGATGTCAGCTGACATATTAGGGACAAGCTGAGACCAATACCGAAGCATGGTTCAATATAGCTTTACGTCCACGGAAACCAAAAGGCTCGTTAGGACGGACAGCCCAGAACGGCCACCTCGACTCTCACACAGCTCCTGAACTATGTATGACAGTTTCTAGTATGGGTGACCTTTTTTCGGCCAAAGTGAACGCCAGAGGGCTAAAACAAAACATGAAACGCCTAGCAATGTTCCGTTATTTTAAACAGCAACATTGTGATATTATTTGTCAGCAAGAAACACACTTGACAAAACAAGATATTCCTATATGGGAAAAACAATGGGGCGGGAAAATTATATATGTAGAGGGAACCGCACATAGTCAGGGAGAAATTATTTTGATATCAAAAAAACTTAACTGTGAAGTGAATATTATTAAACAACGTAGCAGGCTTTTAGTCATCCACCCAAAGGGTGAAGGTATTGATGTCGTAATTGCAAACGTGTACGCTCCAAACCTTAAAGCTGAAAAGAAAATATTTTTTCATTTAATTTTTGAAAATTTAAATGATTTTGAAGGAAGACAAGTAATAATAATGGGAGATTTTAATAGTGTCATTAACAATGATCTAGACATTGTATTGGGAAACCCACATTGTACTCAAGACGTGCAGAGATTTAGACAAACCATGTCACGTCTTAACGTGATCGATGTGTGGCGTGTGTTGCACGCTGACGTGTAGCCTTGAAGTTGGCTGTAACGATTGTGGAAAGCCCATGGACTAGAAAAGCAACAACTGCTTCTGGAAAAACCCTCGTCTATAATTCGTTTTGACGTTTACAGATCGTGTTTTTTATGTCACTCATAATTATTGTTGTAGACACGTCTAGTATCACCAGGGAGCCTTACAGTTCATGTTCCTCGGTCACTCATGAGACGATTTCCGGAAAAAACAGGCGAAGATAATTTGACAGTGTTTTCTTACTCCGGGAGAGTGAATTCCCCTGAATGGAGGTGGCAGCGGAGAAGAGCCGATCTGCGACACTTTGAGATCTTCAGGCATGGACCTATTATAATTTATACTAGACTACCAGCTGGGGAACCTACTATCCGATCTGCACGTTCCCCGCGAGCAGTGAGTGTTTGGTCGGCATTTCTGATGCCTTTTCTGCCTTTATTTACGGGTATCCGTCATCTTCCCCACGTGCTCACTGTACCCCCAACAAAAGCGTGCCTACTCTGCGCTACACGGTTGGTTGAGTGTTGCTTTACGTCCACAGAAACCGTATGCGCTACACCCAACTACTTGGTTCTTAATGTCCTCGGATGTCAGATGACAACGCTACACCCGCAGGCATGGACCTATATATACAGGTCCCTGCCCGAAGGCTCTTACCGAGTGCAGACCCCTGGATTTCCGAAGATCGTCTATTTCCTATACCATCTATAGTTCATGTTCGTAGGTCACTCGTATTTTATAGACACATCTGGTTACACCAATGACCTTTATACTTCATATTCTAAGGCCACTAATATTGTTCTAGACATGTCTGTTATTCTTGTCTAATGCCTCTATAATTTTTTATATTATTGTAGACGTTTCTGTCGTTATAGTGATGTCGGTATTAATAATCCTAATATGGACGTATGTGTACCTTTTATGTACATTAGCACCGACAGATTATGAGATTGGGCTATATTGCCTTCGCTCTCATCCTTATTATAGATCTCTCTCTCTCTCTCTCTCTCTCTCTCTCTCTCTCTCTCTCTCTCTCTCCTCTCTCTCTCTCTCTCTCTCTCTCTCTCTCTCAGGACCCAGTGTCGTAGCGGTCATCATTAGACTCTCTCTCTCTCTCTCTCTCTCTCTCTCTCTCTCTCTCTCAGGCCCCAGTGTGGCAGCGACCACCAGTACTCACCCCACACCGTTCATGAGACATCCACTAATGGCCTTCAGCAGTGGGTATTTCCCGCTGCCGCAGCTGTTGCCGTCAAAGTCATCCAGCTCTATGGCCCACACGATGACTCCAGCGTAACCACTCTGCTGAAGCCACGTCATCTGGAACGGGAGGTCAAGGCAGCGTCCAGTCAACCAAAGGAGTAAATAAGTAACTTGGCGTTACGGTTATATCAGGGCGATCAAAGGGATCTCTCGTGCCCTTTCATCGGTTGCCGCACTATTCATAGTAAAGAGAAGGCCCAAGCCGTAAGTTCGCAAGTAGATGACTTTTCTCTCCGCCAGTGTGTCCCCCCCTACCCCCCCCCCCTCCCCCCCCCCCCCCCCCCCCCCCCCCCCCCCCCCCCCCCGGCCTTTCACCGGAGCCTGTTTACTGTGCTAGGGATGTCAAATACCGCCCTCTTGCAGTTCGTTAGGAAATCGCTTGATTTCATAATGTTGCTTTTATTTCTCAGCAACACCTCCTTGTTGCCCCCATTCCTTCACTTTGGCTTTGGCGTCTGCCTTCCCTCTAACCATGGACCTGTACAGTTATAGGTCCATGCCTCTAACAGTATCCTCAGTCGCTGTGGACTATCAGTTGCCGTTGTGCTGATGGAGGTACTACATGAGTAGCGCCCCTTCATACTCCTCTGTTCTATTCCAGCGCCTTCTTAATGTGACCTGCTCTCTGGTCATCTTTCTTGTAAGTCTCGCTGATGTACATCGTATTTGTCTGTTCCGTACACTGCTGCATGAAAGGTGGAGGTGGACAACCCAGACTGGACAGCCTGCGTGACACAGACAAACTATGGGATGACGACGTGACACAGACAAACTATGGGATGACGACGTGACACAGACAAACTATGGGATGACGACGTGATACAGACAAACTATGGGATGACGACGTGATACAGACAAACTATGGGATGACGACGTGACACAGATAAACTATGGGATGACGACGTGACACAAACTTTGGGATGACGACGTGACACAGACAAACTATGGGATGACGACGTGATATAGACGAAATATGGGGTGACGACGATGACACAAACTATGGGATGACGACGTGACACAGACAAACTATGGGGTGACGACGATGACACAAAATATGGGTTGACGACGATGACACACAGCCAAAGCAACAGTTATCGGGGAGAAGTTCGCCACAAGGCAGTGGCACAAGCAGAGCCATTCTGCCGTATCGACGGGTGGGAAAGGACCGTGACATTAGCACCTCTCACCTTGTACTGCAGGCTGGTGACGTCATCATAGGTGATCCACTGGTTTCCCTTGTAAGCGTAGGGCGTCTTGGTTTCTTGGTCAAACACTCGCGTGAACCCCTTGGCCAGCGCCATTTCACATACCTGTTCAACACCAATACAGTGTCTGACACATATACCTGTTCAACACCAATACAGTATTTCACACACACACACACACACACACACACACACACACACACACACACACACACACACACACACACACACACACACACATGTTTAACACCAGTACACAGTGTCTTATACACCTATTCAACACCAATACACAGTGTCTCATACACCTGTTCAACTCTAATATAGTGTCTGACACACACCTGTTCAACACCAATACACAGTGTCTCATACACCTGTGCAACACCAATAAAGTGTCTCACACACACACACACACACACACACACACACACACACACACACACACACACACACACACACACACACACACACACACACACACACACCTGTTCAACACCAATACAGTGTCTGACACACATCTGTTCAGCTTCAATACACGATGTCTTACACATCTGTTTATTGCCTCACACACCTGTTCAACACCAATACACAATGTCTCACCTGCTCAACACCAGTACACTGTTTTACACACCTGTTCAACACCAATACACAATGTCTCACCTGTTCAACACCAGTACACTGTTTTACACACCTGTTCAACACCAATATACAATGTTTCACCCCTGTTCAAGTACCATACCCCTTTCTCAATCGTATTTCAACTGTAAACTCAAGGCTCATACAGGTTTCAACCCTGTGCACTGTTTCACCCCCATAGTAGTCACCAATGTATGCCCCACCTCCATATGGTTCAACCGTTTTTCTCAATTTATAGGTTGACTGCTGTGTACTCACCTTATATTAGGTCACCTCTGTGTACACATATGTCACCGTTGTGTGCCTCACCTCATAGGTAAACCGTTGTGTACTCACCTTATAGGTCCCCTGCTGTGTACTCACCTTATATTAGGTCACCTCTGTGTACACATATGTCACCGTTGTGTGCTCGCTTCATAGGTCAACGCTGTGTACTCACCTCATAGGTACCGCTGTGTACTCACCTCATTGGTCCCTCTGTGTATCCCATACGGTCATTTCTGTGTACTCGCTTCATAGCATTCACCTCTGTGTACTCTTTAGGTACCGCTGTATACTCACCTCAAAATACTTCCCTTCTGTGTACTCACCTCATAAGCACTTCACTGCTTGTGTACTAGAGGTAGGTTGCACCTCAGTGTACTCAACCTCAATCAACTTTCCCTTCGTGAACTCATAGGTTACCGCTGTGCACTCACCTCATAGGTCACCGCTGTGTACTTGCCTCATGGGACACCTTTATGTACTCACCCGATAACAGGTCACCTCTTGGGCACTCACCTCATAGGTCACTGCTGTGTACTTACCTTTCTTTCTTGGTGCTTTACGTCCACGAGGCGAGATGGCCTATTAGGGACGGGGACAGAGTGGGAAGGGGCCGACAGAGTGAAGGCTCGACCGCGGAAACCGCCCGAAAAAGACCGGAGAGACCGTGGACCGCCGCCAGATCAATGGAAGTGTTAGGCGGTGTCCCCTCGCCATTGCCCAGCGACTTGTGCACTGCACAATTGCTGTTTCAACTGCTGTGCTTGGCCAGAGTCACAAAGACAATATCCGTTGCACTGCTGTTGACGAACAACTTGGACAACTCAAGCAAAGGAAGTCCAACTTTCTTAGCCCAGCTCCACCTCCCTACTCATGATCTCTTCCGGGCTAAGTTGAGGGTCCAGCTCCACCTCCCTCCTCTAAGATCTCTTGATCTTTTGATCTCGCCTGGTACCCCGTGTACTTACCTCATAGGACACCTTTACGTACTCACCTGATAACAGGTCACCTCTGGGCACTCACCTCGTAGTAGGTGAGGAAGCCCCTGGAGCCGCTGTAGGTGCCGGCACTTCCCGGGCCCGTGGCTCTGGCTCCCACACCGGTGTCTGTGGGGTCGGCCAGGGTGAAGGTCCGTCCATACGTCGCCAGCCCCACCAACGTCTTGGCCCGCACCGCGCCGCCGTTCACCCAGTTCTTGGCCACCTCCGACTGGGCAGGGAAAGCCAGCAGTCAGTGGGCAGCACAAACGCCACGCCTCGCCTTCTGTACCATTGGCGGGAGCTACCGCAAGTATCATTTTTGTCGCGACAAACGCGTGTTTGTCGCGGCAAAACAATCTTTTGTCGCGACAAGAGTATGCATACTTTTGTCGAGACAAAAGACGTGTTTTGTGCCATATATTTGTCACGACAAAACTTTGGTGGCGACAAAATATTTTTGTCGCGACAAGCATACTTTTGTCGCGACAAAAGACGTGTTGGCACTCGTGGCAGCTCGCGCCAGAGATACTTCTGCCACCTTCCTCCACACTCTGCCAGAACTGGTTACGCCACTGTAGGGGTACCCACTCCCTATCTCCGCGCATCTGTCCACCCATGCTGTCAGTGCCCTCCGAAAAGTTTGGGTTCTAATAATTATGACTGTGGAAGCAACATAGCGTCGAAACAGGTGAGCCGGTTTGGCCTAGCGGTAAGGCTGGTAAGCAGAAGGACCTCGGTTCGATACAGCTTCGGTTCTCCTTTCTCTTCGAAAAGGTTGTGGTTTGTGGACACTGTCGTGATTTTGTACATCACAATTTATTCACGAAACATTAAAATGGCTCTCATCGCTGACCATCTTAATGCACGCGTCATCATGGTGGTGACAGTGTACCCTTAGGTTTAGTCTTCCTCTTCCCCCCCTTCCCCCCCCCCCCCCCCCCACCCACCCCACCCCACCTCCTGGCTGGGATGTCAGCCCTCGTCGATACGTCTTCGGAGACAACTCAGAGTTAAACCAGTTTAACAAAGCATTGAAACACGCAGGTAAACATGAGTCGCGTCCGCCCTAGTAAAAAAAGAAGAAGAGGGAGTGTGTGTGTGTGTGTGTGTGTGTGTGTGTGTGTGTGTGTGTGTGTGTGTGTGTGGGGGGGGGGGTGTCCATCTCGATTCAAACGATTTTGGTTTATTCGTGCTAGTGTAAGCAATGTGCACAGTGACTGCTGCAGACGTTCTGCCATTTGAGCACCAACTCGCCTCTTTGGAGACCTGGGGCATAACCAGTTACGGCAATGGTTGGAGGCAGGATGTCATGAACCAGTGCTTGGAGACCTGTGGCATAACCAGTTACGGCAATGGTTGGAGGCAGGATGTCATGAACCAGTGCTTGGAGACCTGTGGCATAACCAGTTACGGCAATGGTTGGAGGCAGGATGTCATGAACCAGTGCTTGGAGTTAATGAACAGCAAGTATTTCATTGTGTCACGTCCACCAGACCAGGAAGAGACGGGAAACAGAACTCACTGTAGCAGCAGGAAGAGAGAAGAAAGGGGAACAGACAATAGCAGGAAGAGAGAGGAAACAGAACTGACTGTAGCAGGAAGAGAGAGGAAACAGAACTGACTGTAGCAGGAAGAGAGAGGAAACAGAACTGACTGTAGCAGGAAGAGAGAGGAAACAGAACTGACTGTAGCAGGAAGAGAGAGGAAACAGAACTGACTGTAGCAGGAAGAGAGAGGAAACAGAACTGACTGTAGCAGGAAGAGAGAACAGAACTGACTGTAGCAGGAAGAGAGAGGAAACAGAACTGACTGTAGCAGGAAGAGAGAGGAAACAGAACTGACTGTAGCAGGAAGAGAGAACAGAACTGACTGTAGCAGGAAGAGAGAACAGAACTGACTGTAGCAGGAAGAGAGAACAGAACTGACTGTAGCAGGAAGAGAGAACAGAACTGATTAAAGTGGTAAGAGAGAGGAAACAACTGACTGTAGCAGGAAGAGAGAGGAAACAGAACTGACCGTAGCAGGAAGAGAGAACAGAACTGATTAAAGTGGGAAGAGAGAGGAAACAGAACTGACCGTAGCAGGAAGAGAGAGGAAACAGAACAGACCGTAGCAGGAAGAGAGAGGAAACAGAACTGACTGTAGCAGGAAGAGAGAGGAAACAGAACTGACTGTAGCAGGAAGACAGAGGAAACAGAACTGACTGTAGCAGGAAGACAGAGGAAACAGAACTGACTGTAGCAGGAAGAGAGAACAGAACAGACCGTAGCAGGAAGACAGAGGAAACAGAACAGACCGTAGCAGGAAGACAGAGGAAACAGAACAGACCGTAGCAGGAAGACAGAGGAAACAGAACTGACGATAGCGGGAAGAGAGAGGAAACAGAACTGACTATAGCAGGAAGACAGAGGAAACAGAACTGACTGTAGCAGGAAGACAGAGGAAACAGAACTGACTGTAGCAGGAAGACAGAGGAAACAGAACTGACTAAACGCTATGACCCGCCATCGGTGTCATTATCTCACGAACGATGTTACAGCATTCGTTCGTTATTTGATTCTATTTCCGGCAGAGTAATAATGAAGCTAGCAAGGCGGCGGTTTCTTCGTCACTGGTGTCTGCCATTCAAGTTTCAACGGAGACCTCTACCCACAGTCGTCTCTCCGTCAGTCAGTGCAGGACGTGTGGCAGAGCATGCTACGTGGCATCTGTTGATCGAAAGTGGACCATAGCCGCAAAGCAGGAAGACTTGAAAAGGGAACAGACTAGAGCATGAAGGCTGGAAAAGAGAACGTACCAAAGCAGGAAGATTGGACAAGAGAACGTACCAGAGCAGGAAGATTGGGAAAAAAGAGCTTACCAGAGCGGGAAGATTGAAAAAGAGAGCTTACCAGAGCGGGAAGATTGGAAACGAGAACTGACCGAAGCAGGAAGAGTGGACAAGAGAACGTACCAGAACAGGAAGACTGGAAAACAGAATTGACTAGAGCAGGAAGGGCCAGAAAAACAGAGAGAGACGAGGGAGGGGGGGGGGTCGGGGGGGGGGGGGGGGGGGGGGGGGCAGACGGAGACGGAGAGCGGGGTGTGGGGCCACTTACTACAGAGAAGTTGTCAGTGTCGGTGCTGCTGGTGTAGAGACCCGCATTGTGTCCCGTTTTGCTGTCCCAGGACCCGTGCAGGTCATAGGTCATTATGTTGATGTAGTCCAGATACCTGGCACACCGCAAACAGGACGTCACCAGGAAGGTACAGTCACACCACCAAACAAGGCATCAGCAGGTAACGTCACAACACCACACAAGACATCAGCAGGTAACGTCACAACACCACACAAGACATCACGAGGTAACGTCACAACACCACACAAGACATCAGCAGGTAACGTCACAACACCACACAAGACATCACGAGGTAACGTCACAACACCACACAAGACATCACGAGGTAACGTCACAAGACCAAACAAGGCATCAGCAGGTAACGTCACAACACCACACAAGACATCACGAGGTAACGTCACAACACCACACAAGACATCACGAGGTAACGTCACAACACCACACAAGACATCACGAGGTAACGTCACAACACCACACAAGACATCACGAGGTAACGTCACAACACCACACAAGACATCACGAGGTAACGTCACAACACCACACAAGACATCACGAGGTAACGTCACAACACCACACAAGACATCACGAGGTAACGTCACAACACCACACAAGACATCACGAGGTAACGTCACAACACCACACAAGACATCACGAGGTAACATCACAACACCAAACAAGACATCAGCAGGTAACGTCACAACACCAAACGAGACATCACGAGGTAACGTCACAACACCAAACAAGACATCAGCAGGTAACGTCACAACACTAAACAAGACATCAGCAGGTAACGTCACATCACCAAACAAGACACCAGCAGGTAACGTCACAATACCAAACAAGACATCAGCAGGTAACGTCACAGCATGAAACAAAACATCACTGGTTCCAATCACTACACAAATGCTAGACAGCATTCGTCTGTCGTATTTTACCCGTCTCTGCCGCTATCATATGCAGGAGCTTATCAAGAATATTTATTTGTCCTCCGTAAACACAGAACATTTGAACCACGGTCACGAGCAAAATAAACAAACATAAATTATAAATGGTGCAGGCTTTGAAAGACTAAAACAACAGCAATATTTACAGAGCTTTCGTGAAACCGCCGGTCTACAGAGTTGTGTCCCTCAAAGAATGGAGATGAAATATTGCGAATGAATATCTATGTATGTAGATGACTATAAATCAGTTTCAAAGGACATGACAGGATGGGTGGGTGTACAAGTGGGTGGACGAGTGGATGAGTGGGTGGATGTGTAGGGAGGAGGACGAGTGGGTGGGCGGATGGGTGGATGGACGAGTGGGCGTTGGACAAATGGGCGGGTGGAGGAGTGGGCGGTAGACAAATGGGCGGGTGGAGGAGTGGGCGTTGGGCAAATGAGCGGGTGGACGAGTGGGCGTTGGGCAAATGAGCGGGTGGGCGTTGGGCAAATGGGTGGGTGGGCGTTGGGTAAATGGGCGGGTGGATGAGTGGGCGTGGACAAATGGGTGGATGGACGAGTGGGCGTTGGGCAAATGGGCGGGTGGGCGTTGGGCAAATGGGCGGGTGGATGAGTGGGCGTTGGGCAAATGGGCAGCTGGACGAAAGGGCGTTGAACAAATGGGCGAGTGGATGAGCTGGTTGGCGGACGGGTTTCCAACGTGCGACTCACCGGTTGAGGGCGGGAATGTCATAGCCGTTGCTGACGGTGCTGTAGCCAGCAGCAACAGCGGCAGTCAGCAGCAACGTCTCCCGTCCACTGGCCGCCGCCTCGGCCTCGAACCCGTTCCTGAGGTCCTGTAACGTGTAACACACAACCAGTTCCTAAGGTCCTGTAACGTGTAACACACAACCCGTTCCTGGGGTCCTGTAACGTGTAACACACAACCCGTTCCTAAGGTCCTGTAACGTGTAACACACAACCCGTTCCTGAGGTCCTGTAACGTGTAACACACAACCCGTTCCTAAGGTCCTGTAACGTGTAACACACAACCCGTTCCTGGGGTCCTGTAACGTGTAACACAAAACCAGTTCCTGGGGTCCTGTAACGTGTAACACCCAACCCGTTCCTAAGGTCCTGTAACGTGTAACACAAAACTCGTTCCTAAGGTCCCGTAACGTGTAACACAAAACTCGTTCCTAAGGTCCTGTAACGTGTAACACAAAACTCGTTCCTAAGGTCCTGTAACGTGTAACACAAAACTCGTTCCTAAGGTCCTGTAACGTGTAACACAAAACTCGTTCCTAAGGTCCTGTAACGTGTAACACCAAACCCGTTCCTGGGGTCCTGTAACGTGTAACACCAAACCCGTTCGTGAGGTCCTGTAACGTGTAACACCAAACCTGTTCCTGGGGTCCTGTAACGTGTAACACCAAACTCGTTCCTGGGGTCCTGTAACGTGTAACACCAAACCTGTTCCTGGGGTCCTGTAAGGTGTAACACCGAAACCATTCCTTAGGTCCTATAACATGTAACACCACAGTTAGGGCACCAAACCCATTCCTACTTTCGTGTAACATGTAACACCAAACCCATTCCTAAGGTCCTGTAACGTGTAACATCACAGTCACGGCACCAAGAAGGAAAAACACACCAGAATCCATGGAAAGAAACCACAGAGACTCTATGGAAAGGAATCCCAGGAGTACTCCTGGTAAGAAACAGACACACAATGGAAAGAAACCCTAAAGACACTATGGACTATGGAGAGAAGCCCCAGACACACTATGGAAAGAGAGCCCAGGAGCGCACGAGATAAGACTCGAGCAACCACACACCTGCACGAGCAGCGCGAAGTTGGCCTTGTCCTCGGGTCGTCCCCCCTGGCCGGCGTGACCCGGGTACTCCCAGTCGATGTCAAGGCCATCAAAGTTGTGCTCGCGCAGCCAGCTGATGGCGGAGCTTACGAACTGCTGGCGGTTGGCTGAGGTGGCGGACATGGCGCTGAATCCCTCTGAGCGGGCCGTGAATCCTCCCACCGCCAGCAAGGTCTTCAGCCCCGGCTTCTTCAGCTTCAGGTCGTTGAAGCGTTTGTAGCTGTGGTGAAAACAGCCAGTTAATGTTGAAGCGTTTGTAGCTGTGGTGAAAACAGCCAGTTAATGTTGAAGCGTTTGTAGCTGTGGTGAAAACAGCCAGTTAATGCTGAAGCGTTTGTAGCTGTGGTGAAAACAGCCAGTTAATGCTGAAGCGTTTGTAGCTGTGTGGTGAAAACAGCCAGTTAATGTTGAAGCGTTTGTAGCTGTGGTGAAAACAGCCAGTTAATGCTGAAGCGTTTGTAGCTGTGTGGTGAAAACAGCCAGTTAATGCTGAAGCGTTTGTAGCTGTGTGGTGAAAACAGCCAGTTAATGTTGAAGCGTTTGTAAAAAACAGTGTTGAAGCGTTTGTAGCTGTGTGGTGAAAACAGCCAGTTAATGTTGAAGCGTTTGTAGCTGTGTGGTGAAAACACTCAGTGTTATAGCTGTGTGGTGAAAACACTCAGTGTTGTAGCTGTGTGGTGAAAACACTCAGTGTTGTAGCTGTGTGGTAAAAACAGCTAGTTAGTGTTGAAGCGTTTGTAGCTGTGTGATAAAAACAGCCAACTAATGCCGTCGCGACTTT
This sequence comes from Alviniconcha marisindica, assembly GCA_018857735.1. NCBI lineage: Eukaryota > Metazoa > Mollusca > Gastropoda > Provannidae > Alviniconcha > Alviniconcha marisindica. The sequence goes on along the minus strand of JABMCL010001116.1, from coordinate 150,049 downwards.
AACTGTATGTTGTAGACAGAGTAAAGGACAGTACCGTTAATTGTATGTTGTAGACACAGAATAAAGGACAGCAACGTTAACTGTATGTTGTAGACACAGAATAAAGGACAGCACCGTTAATTGTATGTTGTAGACACAGACTAAAGGACAGCAACGTTAACTGTATGTTGTAGACACAGACTAAAGGACAGCAACGTTAACTGTATGTTGTAGACACAGAATAAAGGACAGCACCGTTAATTGTATGTTGTAGACACAGACTAAAGGACAGCAACGTTAACTGTATGTTGTAGACACAGACTAAAGGACAGCAACGTTAACTGTATGTTGTAGACACAGAATAAAGGACAGCAACGTTAACTGTATGTTGTAGACACAGAATAAAGGACAGCAACGTTAACTGTATGTTGTAGACACAGAATAAAGGACAGCAACGTTAACTGTATGTTGTAGACACAGAATAAAGGACAGCACTCTTTTGGATGGGCTTGATTGCGTTTTTCACTCATTTGTTTGTTTGCTTTTGTTCTTGAATGTTTAAATGTTTTGAGTGTTGTTATGTGTATTCGTGGTACGTGTTCATTCTATTGACATTTATGGTGGTAACATTGTATCTGTGATATTATTATACAGCGCCGTGAGCTCGTAAAGTTTTCACAGTGCAAAGCGTCATCAAAGAGTTGTTATTATTAATCATTGAGGCGTGGACATACAGGCCGTCGGTGTAGTCCAAGACCTCGTTCCACTCCAGCGTGGTCAGCCTGTTGCCGGACAGCTTGGCGAAGGAGTAGACCAGGTGCGTGCAGTACTCCACGTTGATCTGTTCCGGGAAGAAGGGCCGGTTGCGGCGGTACTGCGACCAGTTCTCATAGTAACACATCACCAGCTTGTTCTGGGCCAGCACTGAAACAGACGCCAGTGCTCATAGTTGTTTGCTCTGAGCAAAAACTGAAACAGTTCTCAAAGTAGTTTGCTCTGTGCAAAAACTGAAACAGTTCTCAAAGTAGTTTGCTCCGTGCAAAAACTGAAACAGTTCTCAGAGTAGTTTGCTCTGTGCAAAAACTGAAACAGTTCTCAGAGTAGTTTGCTCTGAGCAAAAACTGAAACAGTTCTCAGAGTAGTTTGCTCTGAGCAAAAACTGAAACAGTTCTCAAGTAGTTTGTTCTGAGCAAAAACTGAAACAGTTCTCAAAGTAGTTTGTTCTGAGCAAAAACTGAAACAGTTCTCAAAGTAGTTTGTTCTGAGCAAAAACTGAAACAGTTCTCAGAGTAGTTTGCTCTGAGCAAAAACTGAAACAGTTCTCAAAGTAGTTTGCTCTGAGCAAAAACTGAAACAGTTCTCAAAGTAGTTTTTCTGAGCAAAAACTCAAACAGAGACCGGTTCTCATAAAAGCCATTTCTGTGCAAAACCTGAAACAGAGACCAGTGCTCGTAGCAGCTTGTTCTGAGCAAAAACTGAAACAGAGACCGGTTCTCAAAGTAGTTTGTTCTGTGCAAAAACTGAAACAGACCAGTTCTAAAAGCAGCTTGTTCTGTGCAAAAACTGAAACTGAGACCAGTTTTCAAAGCAACATGTCAACAGCCGGTTCTGAGACAACTCTGAAACGGACATATTCTCATAGTAGCACATCATCAGTTGTTTTTGTTGTGTTGCTGTTTGTTTTGTTTGTTGTTGCTGCTGTTGTTGTCTTGTATGGGCCAACACTGAAACAAAAAGAAAGCCGTTTCCTGTAGCAACAGTCTTTCTCTTTCACCACACACACAAACACAAACCACCACAACACCACCCACACACCACCACACACACCACACACACACCCAACACAACACAAATCGTCTTCAATCACAGTACACCATCACAACACACACATGTAACACCAGAAACATCACTAACACGACAGTCCGTTTCACAGTTGTAAATTCAGTCATAATCAATAATCCGTGTGTCAATGCACCATAATGCAGTACTGATCTGTCGGAGTCACGATGTGTAGAGGTCACCAGGTTGTAAATGTCATCACTGTCTGTCGGACAGTCACGATGTGTAGAGGTCACCAGGTTGTAAATGTCAGTCACTAAAGTCTGTCGGACAGTCACGATGTGTAAAGGTCACCAGGTTGTAAATGTCAGTCACTGAGTCTGTCGGACAGTCACGATGTGTAAAGGTCACCAGGTTGTAAATGTCAGTCACTGAGTCTGTCGGACAGTCACTGATGTGTAGAGGTCACCAGGTTGTAAATGTCAGTCACTGAGTCTGTCGGACAGTCACTGATGTGTAGAGGTCACCAGGTTGTAAATGTCAGTCACTGAGTCTGTCGGACAGTCACGATGTGTAAAGGTCACCAGGTTGTAAATGTCAGTCACTGAGTCTGTCGGACAGTCACGATGTGTAAAGGTCACCAGGTTGTAAATGTCAGTCACTGAGTCTGTCGGACAGTCACGATGTGTAAAGGTCACCAGGTTGTAAATGTCAGTCACTGAGTCTGTCGGACAGTCACGATGTGTAAGGTCACCAGGTTGTAAATGTCAGTCACTGAGTCTGTCGGACAGTCACGATGTGTAAGGTCACCAGGTTGTAAATGTCAGTCACTGAGTCTGTCGGACAGTCACTGATGTGTAGAGGTCACCAGGTTGTAAATGTCAGTCACTGAGTCTGTCGGACAGTCACTGATGTGTAGAGGTCACCAGGTTGTAAATGTCAGTCACTGAGTCTGTCGGAGTCACTGATGTGTAGAGGTCACCAGGCTGTTGCTAAGAGCACGCTGCCGACTGCCTCCGACTTGAGTGAACAATGAACACGACCCACGAAAACTGACTCCGAGGTTCACACAGGCAAAGGGGGCAAACTAGGCCATGGACGGAGTTTCCTAGTCTTTTAAAGTCGTTTTCCCGGTAAGAACTTATTGTTTCGAATCTTTTAAAAAATGCTGCACGTATCTGATTCTCCAGGAGTCTTTCGGAAATGTTTGTAGCTCTTTTTTTCCCCCTCTTTTTTTCACAAACGCGCCCGTGTGTATAATTATGTGTGTGTGTGGGGGGGGGGGGGGGGAAGGGGAGAGAGAGAGAGAGTGTGTGTGTGTGTGTGTGTGTGTGGAGAGAGAGAGAGAGAGAGAGAGAGAGTGTGTGTGTGTGTGTGTATGTGTGTGTGCGTGTGTGTGTGTGTGTGTGTGTGTGTGAGAGAGAGAGAGTAGGGTGTGAGTGTGTGTGTGCGTGCGAGCGCGCGCACCTGCGTGCGTGCGTATGCGTAAGAGAGAGAGAGAGGGAGTCGGGAGAGAAGCGGGGAAGAAGAAGAGTCAGGTCATGGAGGCGAAGACCTGTACCCGAGGTGGACGTCAGATCCGCCTGTGACAAGTGGTTGTACACTGAGCTGTGTTGTCAGCTTCGTGTGGATGAAGGCAGGCAAACAGCCCGCTCAGTAAGACACCTACACGTAGCAACCCTCCCCCCCCCCCCCCCCCCCCCCCCCCCACCCCCACCTTCACCCTTACCGCCTCGCCAACAGCCTCCTTTAGTTCTGCCCTCTCCTCTTCTGCCTCTCCCCCCCCCTCCTCTCTCTCTCTCACACACACACACACACATACCTTCACACAAACCCTCTCACAAACACACACACACGCGCGCGCGCGCGCGTGCGTAGTGTAGTGGTTTTGGGGACATGTTTTCTGCCAGAGTAAAGACTATTGGGTTTGACAGATGCAGACCCCAAACTGCAGCATTGTGTGATATCAATACTTAACCCAATTAGCTTAGCGGACTACTGGATGGACCGTCATAGCCTAACAGAGTAAGTTAAACAGCATATTTCCCCTCAAAACAACAGCACCATACTGCTAGCCTTGCAGCCTACCCCGTCGGTTAACAGCTGTGATTAATTCCTGGTGGTGTAAAAAATAATGGTAAGACATAATTCTTGGCGGAGTGATACCAAAGGCAAGCTCTGTTTCCGGCGGAGGAATAATAAAGGTAAGCAGTAATTCGCGGCGGACTTGCACTGAAGGGAAGTCCTAATCTCCCAGAACTGGTGATGCAGAACTAATTCGTGGCGGAATAAGACTAAAGGCCATGCTTATCTATGCATTCGGGAAAGCCCATACGCGTTCGACCTCATCTCACAGACATTTCTCCACCGTTCAATCTACAGCAGCTTCTATGTCGGTCTAAATGACGATGACAATTTCTTTTTCTTTCGCGGAAGATCGTCGAAGACGTCCTTTTTCTACTCTTCTCTCCTCCGAGCCATCGGTGGTGTATGTTATTAGCAGAGTGCCTGCCGCTATGTTTCAACGTCCCGAACACGTAAGGTCTTCCCAGACACGGGCCATGTGTGCCGGCTGTTTGTACCGTCAGTCTCTCTGCTTCTTCATTCCCCTGCACCCCTGCACGTCTCTGGCAGTAGACACAGAGGAGCACAAAGTCAAATAAATTACACACTATGTTATTAACAACTTGACTTCAGACTCTGAAGAGACGCGTTGAAAGAGGAAGCGCTAGACGATCTTCCTTGAAAGGACGAGAGAGGGCCATCGTCAGTCAAACGAACACTGGAGCTGTTTCAAAGGCAACGCTGGGAAAACTTCTAAGAGACGGGGTGGAGCGTATATGGGATTTTCCGAACGCATAGATATCACCTTGAACTGAACTGAGACGAGAGAGACTCGAAAGGTGGATTTTGACCTGGTCAGCGAAGAGAGCCACTTGACGCTTCATTCATCACGGAGAGCAGTCACAAAAAAGAAAATGGACCATTCTTAATGAGATAGGTCACGGCGGGTCACGAAAGCGAAAGCGAGATTGGATTACCATTTCTGCACAATCCACCCGGCTTTCGACCTCGGTTACCCCGGAGACCTCGGCGGAAGAATATTATGAGGAATGGTAATCGGCGAGGGAAGAGAAAGGCGAGTCCACGGCGAACGCTGACATCCACCACACGGTCAGCTCCACCTTCCCACAGCAGACGTGTTTGGATAGGGAAAATAAGTTGTTTTATTTGCCGTTTGCATTCCTTTAAACCGTCTTTCAACGAGCAGTACCTGTACACGTCCGCATGTGCTGCAACTGACAATCAAACTTGCAAGCTCCAACCAGTTATTCTGAAATGCTGAACTGCTTTTGTGAAGCATGACGAAAGGAAAGAGCAAAACGAAAAGAAGATCTGTACCCCTTTGAGGAACTATTTGATGAGTGGGAGAGCTACAGAATCGGAACTCCGTTTGTTTTCCGAACAGGCAATGTACACAGCTGACAGAAAAGCGGCCCAGTCTCGGCCCGCCGAGAGAGTTAACATCTTTTTGAACATCACGTTGCTTCGGCTTGAGGCAATGCTAATTGCCACACTTTTTGCTTCTGCTTTTACAAGATTGAGAACAGATGATAAATTATCGACAGGTTTTTTATTTATGCTTATTATTATTGTTGTTCGGATTTGTTTATTCAGCTACAGATATATTTATTCAAACTGTAGCCGTTTATCCAAATTCGAGATTTATTCGAGGTTTATGCGACAAAAAAAGAAAAGAAAAGGTATAATCACGTAATGGTCAGGCTGCATGACATAGATTGAAGAAACTTCGATGTTGACAACCAGACCTACTCTGAGCGATACAAAATGCATGACACTGTAATGCCTTCGGGCACAAACCAATGTAGGGTTGACGCAGATTTAAGTACACCTATGACGACAAACTAGGCCCCACGCTATAAATCTGCGTCAACCCTACACTGGTTTGTTGTTATAGATGTACTTAGATCTGCGTCAACCCTACATTGGTTTGTTGTTATAGGTTTACTTAAATCTGCGTCAACCCTACATTGGTTTGTTGTTATAGATGTACTTAGACCTGCGTCAACCAAACATTGGTTTGTCGTTATAGATGTATTTAAATCTGCTTCAATCCTACATTGGTATGTCGTCATTGGTGTACTTAGACCTGTGCCTGCCCACTACTGGTTTATCGTTACAAATGTATTTAAACCCGCGTCAACCTTGCTCTGGTTTGTCGTTATGGGTGTACTTAGACCTGAGTTAACCCTGCATTGGATTGTTGTCTTGGATGTACTTAAATCTGCGTCAACCCTGCATTGGTTTGCCATCAGCGTAGTCAGAACTACACCAACTCTGCAATGGTTTGTCAACAGTGTACTTAGACCGTGAATCCTGCACCCGTTTGTCATCGGTTTAGTTAGAATTACGTCAACATTGCATCGTTTTGTGATCAGTATTTTTAGACCTACGTCAACTCTGCGTGGGCTGTCATCGGTGTAGATAAACCTGTCTCAACACTGCATTGGCTGTTGTCAGAGTAGTTAGACCGTCAACTATGCATTGGCTGTCGTCAGCGTAGTTAGACCTACGTCATCTCTGCATTGGCTGTCATCAGTGTAATTAAACCTACGTCAACACTGCAATGAGTCTCATCAGTGTAGTTAGACCTACGTCAACTCTGCATTGGCTGTCATCAGTGTAGTTAAACCTACGTCAGCAATGCATTGAGTGTCATCAGTGTAGTTAGACCTACGTCAACACTGCCTTGGCTATCATCAGTGTAGTTAGACCTACGTCAACACTGCATTGCTTTGTCATCAGGTGTTGCTAGACCTACGTCAGTCCTGTGCTGGTTTGTCGTAAGTGTAGTTAGAACTCCGTGAACCCTACGCTGGTTTGTCACCAATGTAGTAAGACCACGTCAGCATGGCCTCGTTAGTGTAGTTAGAACTTCGTGAACCCTACGTTGGTTTGTCACCAATGTAGTAAGACCTACGTCAGCATGGCCTCGTTAGTGTAGTTAGAACTCCGTGGACCCTACGTTGGTTTGTCACCAACGTAGTACGACCGATGTCAGCATGGCCTTCACAATGGCCACCGCCTGGGGCGGTCACGTCTTCTTCTCCCTCCACAGGCCCGTCAAGGCGACACGTGTCTTTTCTGTGCCCATGCTTTAATCGCCTACTCGCAATAATGGAGCCATTCGGTTTAGCAGACAGTCGCCTCACACTGCTGTCGGTTTGTTAAGTCTGTACAGAAAACAGCTGGCATGCGTGGACAATGTCAACACGGCTTAGAGTCCTTTCGTTTGAATCCGGCTTCGTTTAAACACACAGAGGAAAAAGATCGTTGAGTACAGGCTGTCAGTGAGAACAGCACAGAACACAGGCCGGAGCCGGCGGGCAGTGTATATTGTACATAGTGCGTAAACACAACATGACATCATACGCAATGTAACAATAACAATATACTTTATTAATCCCAGTGGGAAATTAAAGCTGTCGTTCGATCGCACAACGAAGAACATATCTCAATAATTCTAAGTCATGAACCACACGCACATACACACTCTTAGACATACACCCCCTTTCTCTCAATCTGCATACACTAATAGCAAACCCAAAATTATCTGGAATAATGCTTTCTCTGTGTCAAACCAAAACGTAAAAACTCTCAAATTAAATAAAAATCATTAGGTTCACACATCCCAACCCTCCCTTAGAAAGTTATCATCCTCAACAGACGTCTTGACGCATGCGCACACTCAGTTAATGACTGGTATAATTTTCATTAAAAACTGACAGAGCCGGGGGTCAAAACGAGGCTTTATAACGGTTTGTATTTGTTCTCGGAAGTAAAAATCTTCCACTCCTGTTGCTACGTCTGCTGTCAAAGTAGTGTCTCATTGGATGTGTAGGGTCGTTTAATACTTGCATTAGTTTTCTGTATAGTCTCTTTTCGTGTAAAGTCTTAAAACTGTCCAGTGGCTTTCCCACAACATGACCTGCTTTTTGAAAAATCTTTTCCAACTCCATCTAATTTTGAAATATTCCAACCCCAACAGACAGAACCAAACATAATAATACTACATATTACAGCATTACAAAAAGTTACTAGCATATCTGAATTTACTCCAAATGATCTCAGCTTTCTCATGCAATGCCTTCTCGAGTTCACTTTTTTCAGCGCAGAGTTGATGTTCTCTTTCTAGTTCAATTTACTATCAAAAACCACACCTAAGTACTTATATGTATCTACTCTCTCCACTGCTTCTCCTTTAATGTAAACTGGTTTGGGGCATCTTTGATTCTTCCTAAAATCAATGCACATCTCTTTCGTTTTGGAAACATTCAAATACAAGTAATTTTTATCACACCAATTCACAAAGTTTTCAATCTGCTTTAAAAAGAATGCATAAAATCACATCATGCAGCTCTGTGTGTGTGTTTGTGTGTGCGTGTGTGCGTGCGTGCGTGCGTGCGTGCGTGCGTGCGTGCGTGCGTGTGCGTGTGTGTGTGTGTGTGTGTGGTTTAAAGTTATTTTTCTTTACGGTTCCCTTTAATGCACCCTGGATGCAGAATGGACGCGCTCCCTGGCCCGATGCCATTCTGCTGACAGAGTCTCTGCGACACTGAACAGCGCCGGGACGTGACTGACTGTCGGACTGACTGACTGACTGACTGACTGTCGGACTGACTGACAGACTGACTGACTGTCGAACTGACTGACTGACTGTCGGACTGACTGACTGACTGACTGAACCGTCCTCTTCACCCCTGCAGGCCCACCTACTCTGGACCCTATTTTCTCCACTGCGTCCCCCACCCCTCCCCCAACTCCGTCCCCCCCCCCCCCCCCCCTCCTTCCCGACATCCCCCACCCCACCCCCTCCTTCCTGACATCCCCCACCCATCCCCTCCTTCCCGACTCCCCACCCACCCCCTCCCCACCCATCCCGTCCCTTCCGACATCCCTCACCCACCCCCTCCCTTCCGACATCCATTACAACACAGCAGCATGATACATACAGTACTACAGCCTCAGATTTCATTAGCAGGTCTGCCTAGCAGTCTGCGAAACTGATTCAGACAGCATGCTCTCAAGTGAAGCTCTTTCAAGCCGGCCGCTCCTCACTGTGCCACGAAGACGTCGGCAAAGGGCGGGGGGGGGGGGGGGGGAGAGAGAGGAGAGAGAGAGAGAGAGAGAGAGAGAGAGAGAGAGAGAGAGGAGAGAGAGAAAGAGAGAGAAGAGAGAGAGAGAGAGAGAGAGAGAGGAGAGAGAGAGAGAGAGAGAGAGAGAGAGAGAGAGAGAGAGAAGGGAGAGAGAGAGAGAGTTTATGACAAACAGCGTGGAGAGGCGGCCATGTGATTTGTTTGCTGTGCGGTGTGAATGTGATAAGCATGGACTGACCCAGAAACTCTGCAGCCCTCACGCAGCGTGGGAGTTTGAAGTGAAGCTGGAAGGGTGTGGGAGTTTGAAGTGAAGCTGGAAGGGTGTGGGGAGTTTGAAGTGAAGCTGGAAGGGTGTGGGAGTTTGAAGTGAAGCTGGAAGGGTGTGGGAGTTTGAAGTGAAGCTGGAAGGGTGTGGGGAGTTTGAAGTGAAGCTGGAAGGGTGTGGGGAGTTTGAAGTGAAGCTGGAAGGGTGTGGGAGTTTGAAGTGAAGCTGGAAGGGTGTGGGAGTTTGAAGTGAAGCTGGAAGGGTGTGGGAGTTTGAAGTGAAGCTGGAAGGGTGTGGGAGTTTGAAGTGAAGCTGGAAGGGTGTGGGAGTTTGAAGTGAAGCTGGAAGGGTGTGGGAGTTTGAAGTGAAGCTGGAAGGGTGTGGGAGTTTGGAGTGAAGCTGGAAGGGTGTGGGGAGTGTAGGGCACTGCACGACCAGCAGCCCACAGCATGACACACGGGGCAGGGCATAATAATAATAATAATAATAATAATAACAATAATGTTCATTTACCATGCGCTCATCAACGCCCTGAGCGCTCACATGATACATATTAACCTAAATATGATATTCTATACACGCGTAGAGCATAGTCCTACCAAAACAATTTACATAAAGTATTATAAAAACAACAACAACAAAAAACGCACTACAAACAGACACACACACACACGCACGCACGCGGCACGCACGCACACACACACACACACACACACACACACACACACACACACACACACACACACACACACACACACACACACACACTGACTGTAGCAGAAACTGGGTACTGATATTTGTTAGGATGGATGATACTGTGAGAAGAGGAAGGTTTTCAGTTTGGCTTTAGAAGATGACAGGGTTGAGCAGTGTCTAAGGTCTTGTGGGAGTGAATTCCAAATGTGGGGTCCATAGCAAGAGAAGGTGCGAAAGCCATGAGTCTTGCGTTTGTATTGTTGGATTTCCAGCATGCGGGTGTCAGAAGAAGAGCGTAGTGTACGAGACGGAGTGTAGACATGCAGCAGTTCAGAGAGGTAAGCAATACTAGAACTATTTACAGCACTGAAACACATACAAGTGACTTTATACTTAATACGTTCTGAAATGGGAAGCCAGTGCAGTTTTTCCAGGAGACGAGTTGAGTGGTGGTGACGGGGTGCCAAGAGAACAAGTCTTGCAGCAAAGTTCTGAATGTTCTGGAAAGGTTGGATGACAGAATTAGGTGTACCCATGAGGAGACAGTTGCAATAGTCAAGCCGTGAAAGGATATAGGAAGTAACAAGAGTCTTGGTTGCGTCTTCAGTGAGAAACCTGCGGATTGAACTAATGCGTTTAAGCTCGAAATAAGCAGTTTGGCAGATTTTTATGACGTGCTTCTTCATGGACAGTTTTGAGTCAAGAATGAATCCAAGGTTCCTGGCAGAATCAGAGAAGGGGATGTTGTGAGAGCCAAGAGTAATCGAGTCAGGGAGGGGAACGGTAGAAGGTTTCAAGGAAGACGAAAAGGGAAAGAAAAGAGCTTCTGTTTTGTCGTCGTTCAGTTTGAGCCGATTTTCCGTCATAACACAGGACAATGTGGGAACAGCAGCAGTTTATAGGACAATGTGGGAACAGCAGCAGTCTATAGGACAATGTGGGAACAGCAGCAGTTTATAGGACAATGTGGGAACAGCAGCAATTTATAGGACAACGTGGGAACAGTTTATAGGACAATGTGGGAACAGCAGCAGTTTACAGGAAAATGTGGGACCAGCAACAGAATATAGGAATTAGATGTGGGAACAGCGGCAGTATATGGGAATTAGATGTGGAAACAGAGGCAGTAGGCTATATGGGAATTAGTTGTGGTAACAGCGGCAGAATAAATGTGGGAACAGAGGCAAAATATGGGAATTAGATCTGAGATAAGCGCTAGTATATACGAATTAGATTAGTATAATATTACAGGAACTAGATGTGAGAACAGCGGCAGTATAATATTACAGGAACTAGATGTGAGAACAGCGACAGTATAGTATTACAGGAATTAGATGTGAGAACAATGGCAGTATAGTATTACAGGAATCAGATGTGAGAACAATGGCAGTATAATATTACAGGAATTAGATGTGAGAACAGCGGCAGTATAACATTACAGGAATTAGATGTGAGAACAGCGGCAGTATAACATTACAGGAATTAGATGTGAGAACAGCGGCAGTATAACATTACAGGAATTAGATGTGAGAACAGCGGCAGTATAATACTACAGAAATTAGATGTGAGAACAGCGGCAGTATAATACTACAGAAATTAGATGTGAGAACAGCGGCAGTATAGTATTACAGGAATTTGTTTCCATTGAACGACACTGTCGTACGCCATAATTATGTTTTGCCGATGGCACTTAGTTGTACAATTCAACTCCTCGCTCCAACAATGATTTTTTTTTAAACATGCAAACCTGTATTAATGACGTAAAGAAGTGGACCATCCATAACAAGCTTCAACTGAACGAAGATAAAGCTGCAGCATTGCTCTTCGACCCACCCAGACCTTCCTGGTGTTCTTAAAATTGGCCAAAGTGACTTAGCTGTTTGTAATTCTGCCCGTAATCTAGGTGTCATGTTAACAGACTCATCATGAAGCAATAGACTGATAGAATTTGCCAGACTTTGAGATCAAGGGGGTGGGATCGATTCGCCAGTTCCTTAACACCGAGGCCACAGAAACTCTTTTTATGTCTCTTGTACTCTCTCTCATTTGGATTACTGTAATTCCCTGTCAGGTGGTATCCCTCAAAAACTTGTAAACAAAGCTGAGCGTGGGATGAACTGTGCTGCTTGTCTTGTCAGCAAGGCTTCCAGGCGCGAACATATGTTACCTCCCTTCTTGTGGATTTGCACTGGTTACCAGCAGAACGGAATAGAATGCAAGATTGCTACAGTCTGCTATAGCGTGATCACGTGCACTGCTCCTCAGTACCTGTATGACCTCCTTCAACTGTACATTCCATCACGCACTCTCCGCTCCTCTGTTGATAATTGCAGCTTCCGTATTTCGAACAGACGCAAGAAATTTCAAGGACAGCGCGCTTTTTCTTTCACTGGTCCCTCCATCTGGAGTAATCTCCCTTCCTTTGTGCGACATGCTCAGATTATGTCTTCCTTCAAGTCACAGCTCACAGCTCGCCTTTTCTCCAACGTTATTACTCCTAACATTTCCAACTGTCTCAAGTAAATGTGTGTGTGTGTGTGTGTGTGTGTGTGTGTGTGTGTGTGTGTGTGTGTGTGTGTGTGTGTGTGCGTGTGTGTGTGTGTGTGTGTGCGCGCGCGCGCACGTGTGTGTGTGTGTGTGTGTGTGTGTGTGTGTGTGTGTGTGTGTGCGTGCATGTGTGTGCGTGCGTGTGTGCGTGTACGCATGTATGTGTGTGTCTTTATTGAGAGGGGGGCGGGGGGCGATGTTTGATGACAAATTTGTGTATGTCAGCACTGTATTTTGATGTCCGTTGTTTTAGTTCGATCATGAAATGTACGCTCCTAGGGCTCACTTGAGAAAGGGCTCTCTAATACCCCATTATTATTGTTATTATTATTATTATTATTATTATTATCATTCAAGGAATCAGTTAGATGCGCGAGAACAGAGCCAGTATAAATAAGAATTAGACGTGGAAACAGCGGCGGAATATAGGAATCAGATTTGGAAACAGCAGCGGAATATAGGAATCAGATGTGGGAACAGGGGCAGAATATAGAAATGAGATGTGGGAAGAGCGGCAGAATATGAGATTTAGATGTGGGAACAGCGGCAGAATAAGTGAATTGGACGTGAGAACATGCAGAATATAGGAATTAGAAGCGCGAGAACAGCATCAGTATATACAGGTGTCCATGCAAAAATGTGTTAACATGTGACAGTGTCCATCCAGTAAGGTATTAACATGTGTCGGTGTCCGTCCGGGAAGTTGTTAACATGCGTCGGTGTCCATCCAGGAAGTTGTTAACATGTGTCAGTGTCCATGCAAAGATGGGTTAAAATGTGCCATTGTCCATCCAAAAAGTTGTTAACATGTGTCAACGTTCATGCAAAAATGTGTTAACATGTGTCGTGTCCATCCAGTGAGGCGTTAACGTGTCCATGTCCGTACGAAAATATGTCAGTGTCCCTGCAGGAGAGTGTTAACACGCGTCAGTGTCCCTACAGAAAGGTGTTAACAGACGTGAATGCGCCTACACAAGGCTGTCAGTGTCCCTACAGAAAGGTGTTAACAGACGTGAAAGTGCCTACACAAGGCTGTTAGTGTCCCTACAGAAAGGTGTTAACAGACGTGAATGTGTCTACACGAAGGTGTCGGTGTCCATACAGAAAGGTGTTGACAGACGTGAAAGTGCCTACACGAAGGTGTCAGTGTCCCTACAGAAAGGTGTTGACAGACGTGAATGTGCCTACACGAAGGTGTCAGTGTCCCTACAGAAGGGTGTTGACAGACGTGAAAGTGCCTACACGAAGGTGTTAGTGTCCCTACAGAAAGGTGTTGACAGACGTGAATGTGCCTACACGAAGGTGTTGACAGACGTGAATGTGCCTACACGAAGGTGTCAGTGTCCATACAGAAAGGTGTTGACAAGTGTCAGTGTCCGTGCAGACAAATGTTGAGAAATGTAGGCGTCCACACACAAAGGTGTCAGTGTCTCTACAAGAGGGTGTTGACAAGTATCAGTGTCCATACAAAAAGATGTCAACAGTTGACAGTATCCCTGCAGGAACGTGTGGGTGCCGGCGTCCCTACCGGAAGGTGTTGACAGGTGTAACTGAGTGTCCTTACGGAAAGGTGTCAGTGTTCCTACGAAAAAAAATTAACAGGTGTCAGTGTCCCTACCAGAAGGTATGGACAGATGTAGGTGTCTCTCTACAGGATGGTGCTAAGAAGTGTCAGCGTCTCTACAAAAAAAAAAAAAAGTGTGGACAGATGTGGGTCTGTCTCTACAGAATGGTGCTAAAAGGTGCCAGTGTCTCTACCAAAAAGTGTGGACAGGTGTGGGTGTGTCTCTACAGGGTGGTACTAAAAGGTGCCAGTGTCTCTACCAAAAGGTGTGGACAGGTGTGGGTGTGTCTCTACAGGATGGTACTAAAAGGTGCCAGTGTCTCTACCAAAAGGTGTGGACAGGGGTGGGTGTGTCTCTACAGGATGGTACTAAAAGGTGCCAGTGTCTCTACCAAAAAGTGTGGACAGGTGTGTGTGTGTCTACAGGGTGGTACTAAAAGGTGCCAGTGTCTCTACCAAAAGGTGTGGACAGGGGTGGGTGTCTCTCTACAGGATAGCGCGAAGAGGTGTCAGTGTCCCTACAAGAAGGTGCGGACAGGTGTCCTACCTTGACAGCCGATGGCGGCGAGAAGAATGGCTAGCTGGAGCGGCAGCCAAGTCCTCATGACGTCTGTGTCCCCGTGGCCGGGCCCTGGACTGCACCGCGCTCTGCACGCTCTGTGGGGGCACTGTCCAGCACTAAGTGGGAGAGCAGCGTGGGTACAACTGTCCCTGGCTGTGGAGGGGAGAGGGACTGCTGCTGCCGCTTCGTGTACCCCGATTAAAATGTCGTCAGCCACGTGAAAAGTAGGGGATGGAGGGACGGGACACAGCGGGGGTAGAAGGCCCACCCCAAAACCACCCCGCCGTCGTGGGCCGTCTCAGCAGCCAGAGGGAAGCGAGAGGAAGGGGGAGGAAGGAGTGGGGGGAGGGGGGAGGGGGATAGTTCGCTGACGTTGAAGCCGCGGTGACGAACCGGCACCGTGTTCTGGGTGAGGCCGTGACGACAAAGATGCAGGACAGGTGCAGCCTGTGTCAATGTTGGCACAGCTCGCTTTCATCCCACGAGCTCACTACATTTGTATAGACTGGCTTTCTCGTTGGTCAACAGTCACGGAGATGAGTTCAGTAGATAACCTGCAGAGTGGCTTACCTTATATACACCGGACGGGGACTGTTTATCTGATGTGTAGGGGCCCAGAGGGTCATTAGCTGTACGCTCCGAGTGGCAATACACCCGCCTCTGCTGACCTCACTGGATATACATATTCATGGCGTATGGCCGGATACGCTGGTTCACTATTACACATACGGAGTGGCTAGTCCGAAATTTTACATGATTTATGGTCCCAGATTAGGCATAATTTAATGTCCTATATTATGCGTTATTTATGGTCCCAGGTTAGGCATAATTTATGGTCCTATATTACGCATTATTTATGGTCCCAGGTTAGGCATAATTTATGGTCCTATATTATGCATTATTTATGGTCCCAGGTTAGGCATAATTTATGGTCTATATTATGCATTATTTATGGTCCCAGGTTAGGCATAATTTATGGTCCTATATTATGCATTATTTATGGTCCCAGGTTAGGCATAATTTATGGCCCTATATTGTGCATTATTTATGGTCCCAGGTTAGGCATAATTTATGGTCCTATATTATGCATTATTTATGGTCCCAGGTTAGGCATAATTTATAGTCCTATATTATGCATTAATTATGGTCCCAGGTTAGGCATAATTTATGGTCCTATATTATGCATTATTTATGGTCCCAGGTTAGGCATAATTTATAGTCCTATATTATGCATTATTTATGGTCCCAGGTTAGGCATAATTTATGGTCCTATATTATGCATTATTTATGGTTCCAGATTATGTTTTAGCCTATGACCCGAGATTCTGCATGACTGATGATTACAGACTGTGCTCATTTTATATTCCGAGATTCTGCATGACTGATGATTACAGACTGCTCATTTTATATTCCGAGATTCTGCATGGCGCTGTTTTCTAGTCCCAGAGTCTGCCTAGCTGATGGTTCGCCTTTTCTTGCTTCGTCCGCCTGTGTCTTTAAGCGGAGGGAAGTCCCAGAGGCTGAGAAAGGGCCATCGTCATGCGGTGCACAGAAAAGGTGAGTCAGGCGACAAAGTAGGCAAATAAGAAGACAGTGAGCTTGTTGAGCCCCTCGGAAAGAAAGGCGAGACGTCAGGCGAGTGTTGACGCCATGTTGGTACCGGGAAGGGACGGAGGGGAGTGGGGGAGGGGGGTGCGAGAGGGTTGAGCCGTTTGAACAGTATCCGGGGTCCCAGGGTCAACATGCAAGTGTTACGATGAGAAAGGTGTAAGGGAACACACACACACACACACACACACACACACAGAGTACCTTACACTGAAGTAAGATCGTCATTTAATGTCAGCCCTAATTTCTGTTCACGACCGAGAAACGTCTTTCGCGGTTTACCTTCGCTTTGTCCCGGATACAAGGGACGACGGAGCTCGGTGCCATCTTCGTGCACGTGACGGCATCTCTCCATTCACACAGTGTAGATGTTGTTGCCTTGTCCCCTCGGTTCGCGCTCCGCTCAAACGCCTGAGGACAATGGGTGGTGTTTGGACTCGCTGACTTGGCAACGCACCCCTGTAGCCCGTGTGGACTGAGGCTTGTGCGCTAAGAGACTGAAGCTGCGGGAGGGTCGGCGGGTGAAAAGACCCTTCAACTCGATGACCCGTTCCCTGGCACCGCCAAGGCTTCAAACGGGTGGACTGGTCTGATCTGACTCCCAATGGCTTCTGGCCCTGAAACCACGCGCTGTTGGGCTTCTGAAGACTATAGCAATTTGTCCTTGAGAGAGTGGCAAAGGTTTCATGACGTTGGCGTAGTGACATGGCAAAGGTTATATGACGTTGGGATTATAGTGACATGGCAAAGGATATGTGGCCTTGGCATTATGGTAATAATAATACATTTTATTTATAATGCGCCTGTCCCAGTTCTGCTAAAACGAGCTCCAAGCACAGTACAGCTTCACATATCAGAATCAATACACAGCCAAGAAATACATGCATGTCAAATGCCAACGTCATATAACCTCTGCCATAGTGACATGGCAGAGGTTATATGACGTTGGCATTATAGTGACATGACAAAGGTTATATGACGTTGGCATTATAGTGACATGGCAGAGGTTATATGACTCAGTAAAAGGCAAAGGTTTTATATGACTGAGGTAAAGGAAAGGGTTAGACTGAATCAGCAGCCAAGACGGTCGTATGACTTCAGTGGCAAGCGTTGTACGACTTTGAGTCGATGGCAAATGTTATATGACTTCAGTGGCAAATGTTGTACGACTTTGAGTCGATGGCAAATGTTATATGACTTAGCAGCGAAAGGTTCATGTCTTCGACTGAGTGGCAAAGGTTATGACCTTGAGTTAGCAGCAACAGGTTATATGACGAGGAAGGTTGCGTGCAGACGGTATATAACTATGAGTTAGTGGCAAGGACGTCAGTAATTGTTCGGTTTTTTTTCCGCCCGATCCAAAGATGTTTGACGCTGAGTCAGTGGCCAGGCAAACTGTATCCGCAGAACAATGATATTATTATTATTATTGATCGCTTTTATATAGCGCTATTCTCCGCTGTTGAGCAGACTCACTGCGCTCGCATGTGATTCTACATGAGTGAATAGGTTTTTATAGCGCGTTTTTGAATAGCCACCGAAGTGGATATATGTTTAGAACTGGTTAGAGACAGAGAAGATAATACTTTATTACACAAGGATAAAGATTCAGGCACAAGAGAGAGAGAGAGAGAGAGAGAGAGAGAGAGAGAGAGAGAGAGAGAGAGAGAGAGAGAGAGAGAGTCGCTCTTATTCTTAATAAGTGACGTAGCAGGCATAAGGGAGCATACAGTTGCATGTGAAATATAGCTTTATGCTGGTGCGGATGTCTTCATTCAATAACCCTAAATCTCAAACAGACTAAGGCTTCGTTGCAACTTTCCACTGTCATAAAATACAGTCGTAGTTAATATTCCATTGACGCTTTAATTTATCTGTAGATGAAATACTGCCGTTATCTACTTTCTCTTAAACGCGCCCTTGGCTTTTGTGACGTTGTTCTTTGTGAGATAAAGTGCAACGTCAACAGACGTCCTTCGAGCTACACAGTGACGTGTTGCTCTGTTATCAAATACGTAACTCTCGCTTTTAACCGCCCCGCGGTGAGCCATCTACAAGACTGGACTGTGTTTGTCTTACAGATGTGGCGTGGTTCTTTGGGTTGTTTTTAGGAAGGTGTGCAACGTTTGACAAGCTTCATGGTGTATCTTTGAACCGATGTACTAATGCAGCAGCAAAATGTCAATTGAATGCATCAACTTGAGCCATCCCAGTGCACCCTAGACTACACGCCCAAAACTGTTCATGTTTGAGTGGAACGTCGAGAGAGAGAGAGAGAGAGGAGGCACCTAGATGTGTTGTAGTACACAAAATGTCTCTTTATATTTGCATTTCTTAAGGAGACTATTATTTGACTTTCTCTTCCTTCTTTCGTTGTGGCCCTTCCTTCTTTCGTTCTTTTCTGGTCTCGCCAAACAGGTCGGAGGAGGTTGGCGTGTTGTAAGAGGGTGGCATGCACTGTGCGGCACATGAAGTACGGGTGGTCTGTTGCACGCGGGTAACGACGCTCGTTTTTATTTGAAACGGCAAATGAGTTCTTCAAATTTTTGCTAACGTCCGTCAAAAGCTGTCTGTAGAATCAATGCATAGCATGTTATACCTGGGTAAGACTCGACCCCTGCCTTATGCATCTTGATGAAAATCAAACTGGTTATGAATAATCAAAACTGAATTTATTCTTTCGTCCCGTTTGTAACATCGACACAGTTAATGAAAGAGAGCTGCCTGGTAAAATATAGCCACAGGATCTGAGTCCGTTTGATTCTTCTCCATTTGTACACTGGTTCGTGCGTTTGTGAGGAAGGCATGAACGTGTGTGTGTGTGTGTGTGTGTGTGTGTGTGTGTGTGTGTGTTGTGTGTGTGTGTGTGTGTGTGTGTGTTGTGTGTGTGTGTGTGCGTGAGACTGGGGGGTGCGTGTGTGTGTGTGTGTGTGTGTGTGTTGTGTTGTGTGTGTTAATGATGTTGTGGTGGGGGTGTGTGCGACAGGGCGCCATGTTTGAAAGGAACTGTATTTGTGTTGTTCATTTGCTTAATTTATTAATTTACTTGTCAAGGCGAACAACCGATTGTTGTGTTGTAACCTTCTCCCAGTCTTTAGGCCTGTTTTTAGCGAGAGGATCGCAGAAAGCCAGTTAAAGCACAGACTTACTGAGAAGACCCCGATCCCAGTTTTGACTGAGACTTGTCATCTGAGAAAACCACGCCCTAATACAAATATGTACCAATGGGTTTAGGCTGACTGTCCCTCAGTAAAACGGGGACTCAAGCGTTACTGGCTTTCTACTGCGCTGATCCTTGAGCCTAAAGACAGCCACTGTGGTGGGGATGAGGTTCACACGTTTCCTGACCCATGAAACTGAATGTGTGGTGGGGTCGAGGTTCACACGTTTCCTGACCCGTGAGACTGAATGTGTGGTGGGGTCGAGGTTCACACGTTTCCTGACCCATGAGACAATGTGTGGTGGGGATGAGGTTCACACGTTTCCTGACCCATGAGACAATGTGTGGTGGGGATGAGGTTCACACGTTTCCTGACCCATGAGACAATGTGTGGTGGGGATGAGGTTCACACGTTTCCTGACCCATGAGACAATGTGTGGTGGGGATGAGGTTCACACGTTTCCTGACCCATGAGACAATGTGTGGTGGGGATGAGGTTCACACGTTTCCTGACCCATGAGACAATGTGTGGTGGGGATGAGGTTCACACGTTTCCTGACCCATGAGACAATGTGTGGTGGGGATGAGGTTCACACGTTTCCTGACCCATGAGACAATGTGTGGTGGGGATGAGGTTCAACACGTTTCCTGACCCATGAGACAATGTGTGGTGGGGATGAGGTTCACACGTTTCCTGACCCATGAGATTGCCTTCAACAGTGGGTTGAACCAGTCTTCCGGATTTATGAGCGATATATCCGGAAAAAGAGTCACTGAAGCGAGATAGCGTGAAAAACTCAGTGTAAGACTGCTAAATTCAATCAGCCATGGCCAAACACAGCAGCGCCCATGAATCGACACACGGCACGTGAAAAGATGTGAAAAGCGCGCGAGTATTATTCATTTGCTGTCTCTGTTTTTCTTTGTGTGTGTGTGTGTGTGTGTGTGTGTGTGTGTGTGTGTGTGTGTGTGTGTGTGTGTGTGTGTGTGTGTGTGTGTGTGTGTGTGTGTGTGTGTGTGTGTGTGTGTGTGTGTGTGTACGCGTGTTTGTGTGTGTGCGCGCATGCACATTTGAAAGTGTGTATCTGGTGGACCTTTTTTAACACGTAGTAGAAGCCGGAGATCAACCAAAAATAAAAATGGGATCGAGGATTTTTTCTTTTAAATGGGCGGTTAATTTTGTTTTCAGTTTAAAAATTCACTTTCATCCGTGAGGATTTGCGGGAACGACGTTCATAAACCCTAAGAGTTTGCAGGCCTACCGCAGGTTGCCGCGGATTGGTTGAGACAGTGGTCTGCAAAAAGAGGTTTAGCGAGTCAGCTCTGTTCACTGGAAGACGTTCGCTCAACAGAGAGTGCACAAAAACTCAATTTACCTATCCGTTGTAGATCTGAAGGGACGTTAACATCCAACTAACCCGTTGCAGATTTGACGGGACGTTAAAATCTACCAGCGAGTCCATTGCAGCTTTAACGGGACGTTAACATCCAACAACTAAGCCAGTGTAGATTGACGGGACGTTAACATCCAATAACTAAGCCGTTGTAGATTGACGGGACGTTAACATCCAAAAACTAAGCCATTGTAGATTGACGGGACGTTAACATCCAATAACTAAGCCGCTGTAGATTGACGGGACGTTAACATCCAATAACTAAGCCAGTGTAGATTGACGGGACGTTAACATCCAATAACTAAGCCAATGAAGACTGACGGGACGTTAACATCCAACAACTAAGACGTTGTAGACTGACGGGACGTTAACATCCAACAACTAAGCCTGTGTAGATGACGGGACGTTAACATCCAATAACTAAGCCTGTGTAGATTGACGGGACGTTAACATCCAATAACTAAGCCGCTGTAGACTGACGGGACGTTAACATCCAATAACTAAGCCGTTGTAGACTGACGGGACGGTAACATCCAATAACTAAGCCAGTGTAGACTGACGGGACGGTAACATCCAATAACTAAGCCAGTGTAGACTGACGGGACGGTAACATCCAATAACTAAGCCAGTGTAGACTGACGGGACGGTAACATCCAATAACTAAGCCAGTGTAGACTGACGGGACGGTAACATCCAATAACTAAGCCAGTGTAGACTGACGAGGCGTTAACATCCAATAACTAAGCCAGTGTAGAGTGACGAGGCGTTAACATCCAATAACTAAGCCAGTGTAGAGTGACGAGGCGTTAACATCCAATAACTAAGCCAGTGTAGAGTGACGAGGCGTTAACATCCAATAACTAAGCCGCTGTAGAGTGATGAGGCGTTAACATCCAATAACTAAGCCGCTGTGGGCTGAGCGCGGCTGTCCAGGCCTGCCTCCGGTCCCGGGAGACAGCTAGTGGACTAACGAGCACACACGTGGCGACAGCAGCCAGCTAAGGTGTCGGCTCTGGACAAACAGCAGCCTGCCACCAGCAACTACGGCCACCTCACGCCTTCGCCAATCGCCGTGCCGCCACCACCAAGATTGTCACAGCTAATTGCCCATTCGGTCAGAATGGAGGGCTTGTATACCGTGCTGCAATGCATGTGGAGTCCGTGATAGTGGAAGTGTGGGTTTGATTAAACCTTCCCCCTCTCTCTGTGTCTGTCTGTCTGTCTGTCTGTCTGTGTCTGTCTGTCTGTCTGTCTGTCTGTCTGTCTGTCTGTCTCTCTCTCTCTCTCTCTCTCTCTCTCTCTCTCTCTCTCTCTCTCTCTCTCTCTCTCTCTCTCTCTCTCTCTTTGTCAGTGAGAATGGAGCGGTGTGATTTTGTTGTAAACCTTGCTGCGTCAATGAGTTCAGTTTGGTTCAAGATGGCTAACCGAACTCAAAATGGTATCTATGCGCTCGGACAAGTCCATACGCGCTCCATCCTGTCTCTCAGAAGTTTCCCCAGCGATGTCTTTGAAACAGTTCCAATGTTCGTCTGATTGACGATGGCTCTCTCTCGTCCTTTCAGGGAAGATCCACAGTGTTTGTGCCTTGTCTGGACTGAGAAGAGATGCGGCGTGGTGGCACCACTGGGATACGCTACCCAGTTGTTGTTGTACTGCTTTGGCTAAGTAAAGTAAAGATGATGCTTAACGTCCACAGAAACAATGAGGCTTATTAGGGACGGGGAGAAGAGGAGAAGGAGAGAAGAGGGTATGGAGGTGTGTGTGCGGGGGGGGGGGGGGGGGGGGGGGGGTGAGGGGTGATGATGATGTGAAATGACTTAATGTCCTCAGATGTCAATTGACATATTAGGGACAAGTTGTGACCAATGCCGAAGCACGGTTCAATAATTCTTTACGTCCACGGAAACCAGAAGGCTCGTTAGGACGGACAGCTCAGGACGGCCACCTCGACTCTCACACAGCTCCTGAACTATGTGGGGGAGGGGGGGGGGGGAGAGGGAGATTATATACCTATCGCTACACTGTTACCAGCAGAATGACTTCTACATTAAGGTGGGCAGCGATGAGAGCTATTTTAATGTTTCATAATTGTGAGGGACAAAGTCACAAGACAGTGTCCACAGACCACAACTTTTGAAGAGAAAGGAGAGCCGAAGCGGATTGAAACCGAGGTCCCTCTGCTTACCAGCCTAACGCCTTACCGCTAGGCCAAACCGGCTCACTGTGCTTTGGCTGCCTCCTGGGTGTACCTTGATGTCTTGTGTATGAGCCCGTCACCTGCCAGTCTGAGTACCTTGCTGGGCCCATTTTGGTTCAGATCTGCCAGACCCTTGGTATATACGTTGTACAGGAATGGTGACAGCAGTGGTCCTTGTGGTAGGCCCTTTGTGAGCTGATGAGGAGCGGAGCTCCAGTTTTCCAGCTGCATAACCGCGGTTCTTTCCAGGAGCGCTCCTGGTTAGGCTGACTCCATGTTGCACGAGCAGGTCAGTTAGCAGCGTGAACTGCAATGTTGTAATTTGTATGTATCATCGAGGGCCATTGCCACAGCCACTGTTTGTTCTTTCTTCTGGAATCCTTCGTCATATGCAAATGAAGCTGCATTTTCCTGGTCTCTCCCCCCCCCCCCCCCCCCCCCCCCTCCGGATTTGCAGGGAGTATCTCCATGTTCTCGAGGACCCTGGCGAGTTTCCTGGCAACAATGCGTTTCATGAGCTTTCGAACGGTGTTCTGCATTGTGAGGATGCGGTATTCAGCTTGTGGTGGTCTTTACCTGCTTGGGAACAGCGTTAAAAAAAACTGCGCCCAGTCGTCGGGACTGTAGCCTTTGTCAGAGGTTTCTTGGTAGACAGTGTGTAATTCTGCCCAGTCCTTGTCCGTTAGGCTCAGTCACTGAGAATGGAGAAGTGTGTGTGACTCCTTGTTGTGTCACTGAGAATGGAGAAGTGTGTGTGACTCCTTGTTGTGTCACTGAGAATGGAGAAGTGTGAGTGTATGACTCCTTGTTGTGTCACTGAGAATGGAGAAGTGTGTGTGACTCCTTGTTGTGTCACTGAGAATGGAGAAGTGTGTGTGACTCCTTGTTGTGTCACTGAGAATGGAGAAGTGTGTGACTCCTTGTTGTGTCACTGAGAATGGAGAAGTGTGTGTGACTCCTTGTTGTGTCACTGAGAATGGAGAAGTGTGTGTGACTCCTTGTGTCACTGAGAATGGAGAAGTGTGTGTGACTCCTTGTTGTGTCACTGAGAATGGAGAAGTGTGTGTGACTCCTTGTTGTGTCACTGAGAATGGAGAAGTGTGTGACTCCTTGTTGTGTCACTGAGAATGGAGAAGTGTGAGTGTGTGACTCCTTGTTGTGTCATTGAGAATGGAGAAGAGTGAGTGTGTGACTCCTTGTTGTGTCACTGAGAATGGAGAAGTGTGTGTGACTCCTTGTTGTGTCACTGAGAATGGAGAAGTGTGTGTGTATGACTCCTTGTTGTGTCACTGAGAATGGAGAAGTGTGAGTGTATGACTCCTTGTTGTGTCACTGAGAATGGAGAAGTGTGAGTGTATGACTCCATGTTGTGTCACTGAGAATGGAGAAGTGTGTGTGACTCCTTGTTGTGTCACTGAGAATGGAGAAGTGTGTGTGACTCCTTGTTGTGTCACTGAGAATGGAGAAGTGTGTGTGACTCCTTGTTGTGTCACTGAGAATGGAGAAGTGTGAGTTTGCGACTCCTTGTTGTGTCACTGAGAATGAAGAAGTGTGAGTGACTCCTTGTTGTGTCACTGAGAATGGAGAAGTGTGTGTGACTCCTTGTTGTGTCACTGAGAATGGAGAAGTGTGTGTGACTCCTTGTTGTGTCACTGAGAATGGAGAAGTGTGTGTGACTCCTTGTTGTGTCACTGAGAATGGAGAAGTGTGTGTGACTCCTTGTTGTGTCACTGAGAATGGAGAAGTGTGAGTGTATGACTCCTGTTGTGTCACTGAGAATGGAGAAGTGTGTGTGACTCCTTGTTGTGTCACTGAGAATGGAGAAGTGTGTGTGACTCCTTGTTGTGTCACTGAGAATGGAGAAGTGTGAGTGACTCCTTGTTGTGTCACTGAGAATGGAGAAATGTGAGTTTGTGACTCCTTGTTGTGTCACTGAGAATGGAGAAGTGTAAGTTTGTGACTCCTTGTTGGGTCACTGAGAATGCAGTGAAGTGTGAATTTGGTACTCCTTGTGAATAAGTGAGAATGGTTTAAATGCGCGTTTGTTGTAAAGTGTGTTGAGTCAGTCAGAATGGAGTGAAATGTGAGTTTGTTGTAACACTTGTTGAATCAGTAAGAATGGAATGAAGTGTGAGTTTGTTGTAATATTTGTTTAGTCAGTGACAATGGGATGAAGTGTGTTTGTTGTAACGATTGTTGAGTCAGTATGTTTAGAAGTGTTTGTTGTAACACTTGTTGAGTCAGTGAGAATAGAGTGAGTTTGTTTTAACACTTGTTGAGTCTGTGAAAGTGGTTTGAAGTGTTTGTTGCAACACTTGTTGAGTCAGTCAGAATGGAGTGAAGTGTGAGTTTGTTGTAACACTTGTTGAGTCAGTCGGAATGGAGTGAAGTGTATGTTTGTTGTAACACTTGTTAAGTCAGTGAAAATGGAGCGAAGTGTATGTTTGTTGTAACACTTGTTAAGTCAGTGAAAATGGAGCGAAGTGTATGTTTGTTGTAACACTTGTTGAATCAGTGAGAATGGAGCGAAGTGTATGTTGTAACACTTGTTGAGTCAGTGAGAATGGAATGAAGTGTATGTTTGTTGTAACACTTGTTAAGTCAGTGAGAATGGAGTGAAGTGTGAAATTGCTGTTACTCCCTGTTGAGTCAGAAACTACGGACGAACTGTAGCGGCAGGCAGGTCTCAAGCAGTTGTTTTCTATGGCCATGTGACATTGACACTGAAGATAGCAACACACCAAGTTTGGCTGCAAAGGTTCAGCCATTCAGAAGTTTATGGTCAGGAAAATCATTAACTGAAATTTGTAACCATTGTTGTGACCTTGACCTTGAACACAGCAATCCAAAATGTCATTGGACATTGGCTGATGACGATCTACCATTAAAATAAGTTTGGTCAAAAAGAATTATTCGTTCCAAAGATATAGTTGAAACAATAACATTTTCATAAGTCCTCACTGTGACAGTAACTTGAACATAGGAACCCAATTGTTTCACATGATATTCTGGCTCAGGATGATGCACCATCATTGGTGCTGCTTGGTTTGTAACCACAAGTGTGCTTACAAAAGGTTAAGCAGATCTCTTCCGGTCAAAGCCTGAACATATGGACAGAGTGATTCCAGTATACCCCCACCTCCAGCTTTGTTATGGGGGGGGGGGGGGGGGGGGGTCAGAATGATATGATACACACTCACTGGCACACAAAACAAGCTGACATGCTTCATTAAATATGTACAATTTACTGAGTTAAAAACCTTCACCTTGGCTTTGAGCTGAGCTAAAAGGCTAACTACCAGACAGCAGAATGACAGATTTGTACACAAAACAATATCTTTAGTGCATTGTTGTTGAGATAATGTTTTGTTGTTGTTGTTTTTGTCACTTATATTGCACACATTTTGAAACTATCAATAAAACATCAAGCTTTTGTTTAGTATCATAAATCGTAATAAATGGTGCAAACAATCAGTTCATGTTTAATCGCTTCAAGCACGATGTTTAACTACACATCAGTAAAAGAAATTGTAATAAATAGAAAAACAGAGTAATACTCACAGATCAATACACTGACAAACGAATAGAGATAAATTAATACTTTGATCATAGACTTCCAAAGAGACAAGATTAAAAATTTGGGGGTGGGGGTGGGGGGGTGATTTTTACACACACACACAGACATAATACATCAAATTCTTGAATACATGCAATATAAAGAAAACCTGATGGCATGAGGTAGAACCAGCCACTGTGAGTGATACAGCAAAACCAGGAAACAAACGAAGGCTCCAGGGGCCTGCATAGGTGATAACAGGCCAGCAGCCTGGTGGCACCCCACAGCTGTGCCTAGCCAGTCTTGGGCCGGCACTCTGGTGGCACCCCACAGCTGTGCCTAGCCAGTCTTGGGTCAGCACTCTGGTGGCACCCCACAGCTGTGCCTAGCCAGTCTTGGGCCGGCACTCTGGTGGCACCCCACAGCGGCACCCCACAGCTGTGCCTAGCCAGTCTTGGGCCAACACCCTGGTGGAGCTCCTGAACTCTGCCTAGGCAAGCAAGGGCCAGCACTTTGTTAAGCTCCATTACAGAGGCCAGCCTCAGCAGTCGGTGGCCAGCACCCCTGTACGCCTCCAGAACTCTGCCTAGGCAGACATGGGCCGCCACCCTTGTGGAGCTCTAGAGCTCTGCTTGGACGATCGAGGGCCGGCACCCTTGTGGAGCTCCTGGGTCCTGCTTGGACTTAATCAAGGGCCAGCACCCTTGTAAAAGACAGGGGCTAGAACCTTTGGCCTAGAGCTCTGCATAGGCAGTCAGGGGCCAGCACCCTTGTGGAAGGCAGACATGGGCCAGAGGCCAACCTAGGCAACTATGGGCTGCCATCAGTATGGACTGTCAGAGCAGCCAGTACCCTTGCCGACAGGCATAGGCAGTCAGGGGCCAGCACCCTTGTGGAGTTCCCGAGTTCTGCATGGGTAGTTATGGGCCAGCACTCTAGGCAATCATGGGCCTCCACCTTTCTGGATATCCTGTGGGCACAGCGCCACCAAAACCAAAAGATTTTCAGACAGTGATATTTAACAAATAATGATGACAAAGGCTTTCCATCACACGGAGCATGTCATTAGTCAAGGACAGGAACTTCCAGCTGACCTATTTCTAAACTGAGGTTTCAGGAATCAGGGGGCATCTTGCATTGCTGAAGGAAAAATGTTATAATATTGCGTACACAGAGAACCTGCCACCCTTGAAGAATTGAGAAGAAACACTTTTGAACCATTTCCAAAATTTGAGTGTTTTTTTTAGTGTTTTTTTCTTTTTCTTTTTTCTCTTGGATTTTAATGTCTCATCAACTGCATGTCACCTCAGGACGACACACTCAAAGTACACTACACTAAGGTAAGTAATACCATAGCACAGTACAGCACATTATACTCAAAAACATTAAGCTCCAGTGCAGCATGAAAAAGGCACAGGCACCCAATGTGGGCACTTTGTTTCATTACACATTTTGTTTCAGTACCCAGTTACGACACCTCACTTCTTGACAGCACATGGTAGAAAAGGTACCCATTACTGCTAATGTACTCACAGACAACTCGTACTCACTCATACCCACAAGTGATGGATGCATTTGAGGCTGCTTACTCCCACAAACAAGGCTTTCACACACTGACACCCACAAGTGGCAATTTCACCCACTGACACCCACAAGTGGCAATTTCACCCACTGACACCCACAAGTGGCAATGTGCAGCTTTACATTTATGACACCCCTGTGACCTTGATAATACCATACCATATGGCTGAAGTCATCCAGATTGGCATAAATGGGTGCAGCCCAATACAGGTTATATTATCAAAAGATTGAAACATCTTGCTGAAACAGTGTTTGAAAAAAGAAAAAAGACGTGGGGGTGGGGGGAGGAGGGGGGGGGGGAAGGGTTAAATATTATGTTTCTCATTGAGACAGAGTATTCCTCTGCTAAGTTCTTTACCTATGGCCGAGTGCAGAATACCATCACATGCTCAAGATTCAGTCAGTGTACCTCATCATCACAAGGTTTGAATTCGATCACATAAAACCCCACCGCTTCCAGTTCCCCTGTCTGGCTGGTGCTGTTGTGAACATGTAATGCCGTCGAGGTCACCAGAAGCAGTGTTAATGGAAAAAGCTGGATAAGCAGTACCATCCTGGGATTTATCACAATTATAGTGTTCCACAATATTGCCGTGTTGAAAATGTTGCTGTCGCCTGGCCAGCCAAGCATTGGTCATCACATCTGCATAAACTCACACTTCCTATTGTAATCACTGGTCATCACAACATAAACTTGCGCTTCCTTTCTTTGGCCAGCCAGGTACTGGTCACCACAACATTAAAAACTCAAACTTCCCTCGTTTATGTGAGCAAAAACTTGGTATCTGAATGCACCTTGATCACAAGCCATTCTTGGCAATCTATTTCAAGCCTTCCAAGGGAGGGGTAGAGGTGGCAGAATCGATCTGGGTACTTTGCTCATCCTGTATCCAACTTAAACTCTATATACAACTTTTGATTGCAACCCTTCTGTTTCTGTGTCAATGTTTTGCAACTCTTCTGTTTCTGTTGATTGCAACTCTTCTGTTTCTGTTGATTGCAACCCTTCTGTTTCTATTTCCATGTCAGTGTTTTGCAACCCTTCGGTTTCTTCAACCCTTCCATTTCTATTTCCGTGTCAGTGTTTTGCACCCCTTCTGTATCTGCAACCCTTTTGTTTCTATTTCCGTGTCAGTGTTTTGCACCCCTTCTGTATCTGCAACCCTTTTGTTTCTATTTCCGTGTCAGTGTTTTGCACCCCTTCTGTATCTGCAACCCTTTTGTTTCTATTTCCTTGTCAGTGTTTTGCACCCCTTCTGTATCTGCAACCCTTTTGTTTCTATTTCCGTGTCAGTGTTTTGCACCCCTTCTGTATCTGCAACCCTTCCATTTCTATTTCTGTGTCAATGTTTTGCATTCCTTCTGGTTCTTCAACCCTTCCATTTCTATTTCTGTGTCAATGTTTTGCACCCCTCCTGTATCTGCACCCCATCTGTATCTATTTCTGTGTCACTGAAGCCCCAGCCAAGGCCCTCCCCACTTTTAAGACCTGTCTGATGTAATGAGACGTGCTCAACCACAGTGCCTGAATATAAGCTGAGTATATAAATCTGAGTATTTGAGGATGGCACATTGTGTGAAACAGGCTCCATTCTATCCTCCAGCTAACCCCTTTTGACAACTCTCATCAGCACAGAATAGTGCGCTTGATTTAACAGAAAGTTGTGTTCCACAGGTGCATGAACTGATGAAATATACAGGCAACAAATAAGACGATTGAAGTGTAAAGTTTAAAACAAATATAAGCAGACCAAAAGGCTGTAATCATGTAAATACAATTAGTCACACAATCACACATAAAACAGAGAGAGAGAGAGAGAGAGAGAGAGAGAGAGAGAGAGAGCCACCAAGAAGCATAACAAACACAATGAGATCCTCTCATTTGATCTGGCATGGCCTGCATTAAAAAAAAATGTTTAAAAAAAAAAAAAAAAAAAAAGTGGAAAAAAAAATTATTTACAATCAAAAATTAATGTTCTTCTGTTGTTTGATTGTTGTTGTTTTTTACTTAATACACACTTTGTGATTTGATTAGATCATAATCAAAACTCATGACATAAGAATGTGAATCAAACCAAAGAGAATCAATTTTAAATAGGAAGGTAATGCCACAAAAGAAGAGATCTCTGATTGCTCCTACCTGACTATGAGCTCTTTTTCTCCACTGCCACAAAAAAGTGTGACAAAGCTGATGGAAACAGACCAGAATGGCCCACACAGACCCAACCTCCACCACATTCACATCAGGCCCCTCTAACTCTAAGCTGTCTGCCATGCATATGCTGAAGTGCACGGAACTGTCAGTTATAGCATTTTGTACCCCTGTATGGGTGTCTACAACTGTGGCTACCACTGACACCATCATCTATGTACCCCTGTATGGGTGTCTACAACTGTGGCTACCACTGACACCATCATCTATGTACCCCTGTATGGGTGTCTACAACTGTGGCTACCACTGACACCAACATCTATGTACCCCTGTATGGGTATCTACAACTGTGGCTACCACTGACACCATCATCTATGTACCCCTGTATGGATGTCTACAACTGTGGCTACCACTGACACCAACATCTATGTACCCCTGTATGGGTATCTACAACTGTGGCTACCACTGACACCATCATCTATGTACCCCTGTATGGGTATCTATAACTGTGGCTACCACTGACACCATCATCTATGTACCCCTGTATGGGTGTCTACAACTGTGGCTACCACTTACATCATCGTCTGTGTACCCCTGTATGGGAGTTTACAATTGTGGCTACCACTTACATCATCGTCTGTGTACCCCTGTATGGGTGTCTACAACTCTGACACTCAATAACAACACTGTATGTTCAAGCAGTAAGTTATTCTGTAACCAGACAAAAGTTGGAACTGTTATGCAAGGACCATTGTTCATACATCCACTTCACCAATACCAAAACAAAACATTAAAACATGACTTCACCCATATCAAACTAAACCATCAAACATAGTGTTACTCAATAACCACACAATGTGTTCATACATCCACTTCACCAATACCAAAACAAAACATTCAAACATAACTTCACCAATACCAAAACAAAATATTTAAACATAACTTCACCAATACCAAACAAAAATTTCAAACATAACATCATTTAATAACCAGACACAATGTTCAAGCAGTCTGTCAGTCAGCGACTAGTGTTCACACATCCAGTTAGTCAAAACAGTTAATAAACAGGCATTGTGTTTAACCAGTTTTTCATTCAGTTACTGACTGTTCCACACATCCTAAGTGTGAGTGTCACTGAAGAACTGCATGTTTCATGTATCCTGACCATCAATGCAACTCAAAAACTGCATGTTTCATGTATCCTGACCATCAATGCAACTCAAAAACTGCATGTTTCATGTATCCTGACAATCAATGCAACTCAAAAACTGCATGTTTCATGTATCCTGACAATCAATGCAACTCAAAAACTGCATGTTTCATGTATCCTGACAATCAATGCAACTCAAAAACTGCACGGTTCACATGTCCTAACACTTGATGTCAGTCAGTAAATACATGTTTTACATGTCCAAACAATCTACGTAACTCACTAACTGCATGTTTTACATGTCCTAACAACCAATGTAAATCACTAACTGCATGATTCACATGTCCTAACAACCAATGTAAATCACTAACTGCATGTTTTACATGTCCTAACAACCAATGTAACTCACTAACTGCATGTTTTACATGTCCTAATAACCAGTGTAAGTCACTAACTGCATGTTTTACATGTCCTAATAACCAATGTAACTCACTAACTGCATGTCTTACATGACCTAACAACCAATGTAACTCACTAACTGCATGCTTCATATGCTCTAACATTCAACGTCACTAGACACTGCACATGCTTCACATGTCCTAACAATCAACGTAACTCACTAACTGCACATTTCACATGCCTGATTTCACATGCCCAATATTAATAACTACATATGTCCTAACAACTGGTGTCACTCAATAACTCCACACATCCTAATGTTCAACATAACTCACTAACTGCACATTTCACATGCCTGATTTCATATGCCCAATATTAATAACTACATATGTCCTAACAACTGGTGTCACTCAATAACTCCACACATCCTAATGTTCAACATAACTCACTAACTGCACATTTCACATGCCTGATTTCATATGCCCAATATTAATAACTACATATGTCCTAACAACTGGTGTCACTCGATAACTCCACACATCCTAATGTTCAACGTAACTCACTAACTGCACATTTCACATGCCTGATTTCAGATGCCCAATATTAATAACTGCGCATGTCCTAACATCAAATGTCACTCAGACTGCACACATCCTAATGCTCAATGTCACTCATCAACTGCACACATCCTTACAGTCGATGTCCAGTCTCTTCACATAATCTGCTCTTTTGACAATATATTGACATAGCCCATTCTTTGATATCATTTTAGGCATAGACAACACATTAGTATAGCCTCTCTTCAACGTCTGAACAAGATGTCCATGTAGCCCGCTCTTCCACAATGGGGCAATGTGTTCACATAGCCCACTCTTCCACAATGGGGCAATGTGTTAATGTAGCCTGCTCTTCCACAACTGGGCAATGGGTTCACGTGGCTTGATCTTCCACAACAGGGCAATGTGTTCACATAGCCTGATCTTCCACAACAGGCAATGTGTTCACATAGCCTGCTCTTCCACAACAGGGCAATGTGTTCATCACACACACCCCACTCTTCCACAACAAGGCAATGTGTTCACACAGCCCACTCTTTCACAACTATAGACATCTTCACAGCTCACACAAATCAATGAAAAAACAACTGGATTCAGATATGAAGCCGACCCATGCATTGACTGTGCAACCCGTATGTGTGAGCAATACTGTACACATAACATCTCTACATGCAGTATCAACAGAGAAGGATTTGTCATTTTCAATCTGTCAATACTAAAAATATAATAAAAATTTAAAAACACACCACTTTTACATTATTTGGAAGCATGAATACAATACGTTCATGCTTTAAGAGCATACATACACCAATATCAATCCGCAACATGGGAAGGAAAACATGGGGGTGGGGGGAAGGGGAGTAGAGGAAGCTGTTGACCTTGTTAGTTGTGCATGTTCGCGTGATTGTTTTGGAATACGGGCAAGTCACCCTCATGTGTCATCGTACTCAAAGCAACTGAAGCATTTGGTTTTCATGACTACAACCATCTCCTGGTACTTTCAACTGAACTGGACACCAACTGTAACATACCAATTATGCCCAAAGTGAAGTCTTCTGATTAAAGTGACATCATCAGTCAAATACTAGGATCTGAGAGAATAAAAAGACCAACTTTCATCACACACACACACACACACACATTCACCCTCCCCATCCCACCCCACCCATTCACCCTCCAATACCCCACCTCCACAGACACACATTCACCTACCCACCCCCAACACCCACCCTCCCCACCCACCCCCACAGTCATCCTCCCAACCCACCCACATTCACCCTCATCTCCCACCACCCACCCACATAATGACCCACAACACAGAACTCTCAGAGAGAAAGCATCAGCTGGATATTGCGGCAGGCATCCCCTCCCTCTCCACCACCATTCCAAGAGCCACCTGACCTCTCACACCTGAACCCAAAAAGAAAACAATCTTTGGGTTCACTGTGAAGAGGCCTACACCACTGCAGACAAAGCCAACTGGTGAATGTAAACAGACAGACATTCTGTGAGTAAGTCATGTGTGGCGAATGGAAACACACATTTGGTGAAGAAGTCATGTATGCATGGTGAATGTAAACTCACATTTGGTGAATAAGTCATGTATGCATGGTGAATGTAAACTCACATTTGGTGAATAAGTCATGGTAGTCCATAAACTGACATAAATTGGAAGAGGTTATATTACAGAACAATGTGAGATGGAGTGGAACGAGTCACACAGTTCATACAATGAGCCAACTGAGACATGTAATACTGGTATATAATAGTAGCTTGTTGGTGCCATCACAAATGTGTATTCTCAGTTAAATGTGTGCAGTTCTGTTGGTGCTGTCACAAATGTGTACTCTCTGTTAAATGTGTGCAGTCTATGACTGTGGACTCTCCCTGAACTTTGTGTACCCATGAACTGTCTACAATCTAGGAACTGTGCATTCTCTATGAAGTAGGTGTAATCTATGAACTGTGTGCAGTCTATGAACTGTGTGCAGTCTACGATCTGTGTGCTCTCCATGAACAGTATACTCTCCATCAACTGTGTACAATCTATGAACTGTGTACTCTCCATGAATTGTGTAGTCTATGAACTGTGTACTCTCCATGAATTGTGTACTCTCCATGAACTGTGTATAATCTATGAACTGTGTACTCTCCATGAAGTAGGCGTAATCTATGATCTGTGTGCTCAACGTGAACTGTGTGCTCACTACTCCTCACACGTGTGTACCCTATGATCTGTGTGTTCTCCATGAACTGTGTACTCTCAATAATGTGTGTACAATCTATGAAGTGTGTATTATCTATGAAGTGTGTAGTCTTCATTAAGCGAGTACAATCAATGAACTGTGTGCTTCCTGTGAATCTTGCGCAATGTATGGACTGCACACAAACAATATATCTCAGCCCCATGGAACACTCCACAGCAACATGTGTGCTGGCACACTTTCTGGAATGTTATCTCATTCAGCTAAGCAGAGAAATGTGCATCTCAAACCTGCAAAGACAGCACCCTAAGCAACTGCAATCAACTTCTATCCTGGAGAACCACAACAACATCCCTGGAAGCATCCCAGATGGGTCTGCGTAGCTGCAGACACAGTGCATTGCCCCCCTGACTCTACACTGCTCTCCAAATGCTGTTTAAGTACTGTTAAAAATCTGACCAGAGCAGCCACTTTGCAAGTGAAAACAACCTACTCAAAAGACTCCATCACTGAACCAACACGGTTCCTTGAGAACCCTGTTCTGTATATGAAGGAAGAAGAAGACAACAATGTGAGGAAGGATGCTGAAGAGACTGTCGTGCCCATCAAACCTGTAATACAGAGTTGTGTCGACATAAAAAAAAAAATCTGGTGTCAATGGCATTATCACTTCTCAAAGTAGAATGCAGATACAGATATATATTACACATTATAATGCTGGAAGCAGATGACGTTCCTCTCCACAATGCACCCCTAGTCTGCACAGGCACATGGAATAATCTCACGCTGCATGAAGCCCCTCAGCCACAGGGCATGGCCACTTGTTCACCTCATCACTCCTTCCGTTCATGCCTCTTCACCTCGCCTGGCTCTGCGGTGACCATTCACTTGGCCCTGTGGTTCATCAGCCCGTTACTAATGTGGTCTCCGTTGGGCGTTGCCTTGGGGTTGGCAGGGTTGGTGGTGATGTAGCAGGCCTCCAGGAAGCAGCCAGCGATTTCATTGACCAGTGACCTGTCGGGTATAGTCTGCGCCATGCCATAGATGGCACCCTGTCAACAAAATAACACCCGCAGGTAGTACCAGTTAAATAATACACCCACACAGAGCACCCAGCTAGATAATACACCTGCTGGTAGCACCCAGTTAGATACTACACCTGCAGGCAGCACCCAGTTACACAATACACCTGCAGGTAGCACCCAGTTACACAATACATCTGCAGGTAGCACCCAGTTACATACTACACCTGCAGGTAGCACCCAGTTACACAATACACCTGCAGGTAGCACCCAGTTACACAATACATCTGCAGGTAGCACCCAGTTACATACTACACCTGCAGGTAGCACCCAGTTACACAATACACCTGCAGGTAGCACCATTACATACTACACCTGCAGGTAGCACCCAGTTATGTAATACACTTGCAGGTAGCACCCAGTTACATACTACACCTGCAGGTAGCACCGTTACATAATACATCTGCAGGTAGTACCGTTACATAATACATCTGCAGGTAGCACCCAGTTACATAATACACCTGCATGTAGCATCCAGTTACATAATACACCTGCAGGTAGCACCCAGTTACATAATACATCTGGATGTAGCACCCAGTTACACAATACACCTGCAGGCAGCATCCAGCTAAATAATACACCCGCAGAGAGCACCCAGCCACAAAGACCTGCAGAAAGCACCCAGTCAGAAAATCTGTAGACAGCAAGCACCCAGTCAGAAAATCTGTAGACAGCAAGCACCCAGTCAGAAAATCTTTAGACAGCAAGCACCCAGTCAGAAAATGTATGTGTAGATAGCACCCAGTCGTGAAATACATTACTCTCCTAATAAATCAACTTGCTCAGGGATAAAAAAAACATTCATTGACACGACTTATCCAAGGTTCTACTTATTAAAGGTATGGAAAAATCAATCTTTTCAAACAGAAGGTTGACTTATCCAAAGTATGGGGCTGCTCACCTTTATTATTTATGGACTGACTAATAAAACAGGGAAAAATATCTCAAATTCATGTAGACAGCACCCAATCAGAAAATTAATTTAAATGTAGGTAGCACCATGCAAAGAAAAACTACGTAAAAACACACACACACACACATGCACGCATGCACTCGCGCGCACACATACACACACACACAAACACTGACAGACATACGCAAATGTGTAAGACCGAAATAGGACTACAAACTAACCGCTCCATCACAATCAGCCTTTGGATCCTTCATGATTTCAGTTATGCATTTCTTGACATCAGCGATGAAGGCATCGGCCACACCCTCTTTGGTTGTTGGCAAGGTCACACACAGGTGGATGCTGGAACAGAGGAAGACAGGTCAATACAGTGAGTCTAACCATAAATACTGACCGACAAGACAGTCCAGCCTTAGG
Source organism: Alviniconcha marisindica (assembly GCA_018857735.1). Lineage (NCBI taxonomy): Eukaryota > Metazoa > Mollusca > Gastropoda > Provannidae > Alviniconcha > Alviniconcha marisindica. The sequence goes on along the minus strand of JABMCL010001116.1, from coordinate 113,109 downwards.
GAACAAACAGCAGCACTGATCAACAAGGCATCAATTCTGATCAACAGACAGTCTGCCCTTAAAGAACAAACATCAGCACTATCAACAGACATTCTGGCCTTAAAGAACAATCAGCACTATCAACAAGACATTCTGGCCGTAAAGAACAAACATCAGCAATATCAACACAACAGTCTGGCCGTAAAGAACAAACATCAGCACTATCAACAAGACAGTCTGGCCGTAAAGAACAAACATCAGCACTATCAACAAGACATTCTGGCCGTAAAGAACAAACATCAGCACTATCAACAGACAGTCTGGCCTTAAAGAACAAACATCAGCACTATCAACAAGACATTCTGGCCTTAAAGAACAAACATCAGCACTGATCAACAGACAGTCTGGCCTTAAAGAACAATCAGCACTATCAACAAGACATTCTGGCCGTAAAGAACAAACATCAGCACTATCAACACAACAGTCTGGCTGTAAAGAACAAACATCAGCACTATCAACAAGACAGTCTGGCCATAAAGAACAAACATCAGCACTATCAACAAGACAGTCTGGCCTTAAAGAACAATCAGCACTATCACCAAGACATTCTGGCCTTAAAGAACAAACATCAGCACTATCAACAAGACAGTCTGGCCGTAAAGAACAAACATCAGCACTATCAACAAGACATTCTGGCCGTAAAGAACAAACATCAGCACAATCAACAAGACATTCTGGCCGTAAAGAACAAACATCAACACTATCAACAAGACATTCTGGCCGTAAAGAACATCAGCACTATCAACAAGACAGTCTGGCCTTAAAGAACAAACATCAGCACTATCAACAAGACATTCTGGCCGTAAAGAACAAACATCAACACTATCAACAAGACATTCTGGCCGTAAAGAACAAACATCAGCACTATCAACACGACAGTCTGGCCGTAAAGAACAAACATCAGCACTATCAACAAGACAGTCTGGCCCGAAAGAACAAACATCAGCACAATCAACAAGACATTCTGGCCGTAAAGAACAAACATCAGCACTATCAACAAGACACTCTGGCCTTAAAGAACAAACATCAACACTATCAACAAGACAGTCTGGCCCGAAAGAACAAACAGTGATCAACACTGATCAACAAGATGGTCTAACATTAAAGAGCAAATAGCAACACTGATCAGCAAGACAGTTTATCCATAATAAACCAACAAGGATGATCAAAAATTGAACAAGGTAATCTGGTTGTACACAACAATAAACACTGATCAACAAGTCAGTCTGGTTCAAAAGAATAATGATCAACAATATAATCTGGTCCTACACAACAATAAACACTGATCAACAAGACAGTCTGGTTTGAAAGAAGGATGATCAATAAGGTAATGTGGTCCTACACAACAATAAACACTGATCGACAAGACAGTCTGGTTTGAAAGAAGGATGATCAATAAGGTAATGTGGTCCTACACAACAATAAACACTGATCGACAAGACAGTCTGGTTTGAAAGAAGGATGATCAATAAGGTAATGTGGTCCTACACAACAATAAACACTGATCGACAAGACAGTCTGGTTTGAAAGAAGGATGATCAATATGGTAATGTGGTCCTACACAACAATAAACACTGATCGACAAGACAGTCTGGTTTGAAAGAAGGATGATCAATAAGGTAATGTGGTCCTACACAACAATAAACACTGATCGACAAGACAGTCTGGTTTGAAAGAAGGATGATCAATAAGGTAATGTGGTCCTACACAACAATAAACACTGATCGACAAGACAGTCTGGTTTGAAAGAATAATGATCAACAAGGTAATGTGGCAACAATGAACTAGGCTGGCAAAAGACAGACAGTGGCAGGCAGTTAGACAGACAAGCAGAGAGACAGGCAGAGACAACCACTGGTAGGCAGACAAGCAGACAGACCAAGTAGAGAAACAGGCAGGTAGACAGACAGACAAACAGTGGCAGTCAGACAAGCAGATACACAGACAGACGGACAGACAGTGGTAGTCTGACAGGCAAGACAGACAGAGACAGACAGACACACCAACAGGCAGGCAGAAAGACAGACACTGGCAGACAGACATATGGGCAGGCAGAAAGACAGACAGAAAGAGAGAGGCAGGCAGACAGACAGACAGGCAGAGAGACAGACAGCAGCAGGAAGACAAGCAGACAGGCAGGCAGAGGTAGGAAGGCAGACTGACAGATACAGAGATAGGCATGCAGGCAGACTGACAGACACAGAGATAGACACACATGCAGGCAGAGAGACACAGAGACAGGCATGCAGGCAGGCAGACAGACAGACAGACACAGAGATAGACATGCATGCAGGCAAACAGACAGACACAGAGATAGGCATGCAGGCAGGCAGACAGACACAGAGATAGGCATGCAGGCAGACAGACAGACAGACACAGAGATTGGCATGCAGGCAGACAGACAGACACAGAGATAGGCATGCAGGCAGACAGACACAGAGATAGGCATGCAGGCAGACAGACACAGATATACGAAGCAGACAGGCAGAGAGATGGGCATGCATGCAGGCAGACAGACAGACACAGAGATGGACATGCATGCAGGCAGCCAGACAGTACTACTGGTGGCAGGCAGACAGACAGACACAGAGATAGGCATGCAGGCAGACAGACAGTACTACTAGCAGCAGGCAGACAGAGAGATAGGAAGCGGGCAGACAGACAGAAAGACAGGAAGCAGACAGACACAACAGCAGGCAGACAGACAGTACTACTAGCAGCAGGCAGACAGAGAGATAGGAAGCAGGCAGACAGACAGTACTACTAGCAGCAGGCAGACAGACAGTACTACTAGCAGCAGGCAGACAGAGAGATAGGAAGCAGGCAGACAGACAGTACTACCAGCAGCAGGCAGACAGACAGTACTACTAGCAGCAGGCAGACAGACAGTAATCCCCCAAAAAAAAGCAGCAGGCAGACAGACAGTACTACTAGCAGCAGGCAGACCGAAAGATATGAAGCAGGCAGTCACAGAGATAGGCAGGTAGACAGAGAGTGAAGATGGCTGACCTAGAGGGGAACTGGAGGGAGTTCAGGATCCATTTCTTTTCCACCAGCAGCTCAAAGAGACGGAAGATACTGAAGTCGTTGGACCCAATGCCCACCACGCTCACCTCCGGCTCACCAAACACAAAGATCCGGTCAACCTTCCTCAGCCTGCCCAAACCAATGAAAACCACACATATTACATGCCATGTGTTGTGTATCACAAATGTGCACTGTAACAATTGCTCATTCACACACACCACACACATGTAAGATTGCACACACTTACACACACACACACACACACAATTCTGTAATAAGTAAAACTCCAGTTGTCTTCCAATGTTTCATCTCCTCCAGCAAATGTTCAGGCGTTCTGCCCCCTCTCTCAGACCTGCCTCTATATATTTCCCATCTCAGGACTGCAAAGTAAACAGTCATTAACTTTTCACAAACACATGTGCAGACATAGAAAAACAGGGTATTAAGATGTACTGTGTCCTCACTGTGTGATGTATCAGGTGGCCTTACCCTTGTGGGATGTATCAGGTGGCCTTACCCTTGTGGGATGTATCGGGTGGCCTTACCCGTGTGAGATTTGTCAGGTGGCCTTACCCTTGTGGGATGTATTGGGGGGCCTTACCCTTGTGGGACATATCAGGTGGTCTTACCCTTATTGCCTTACTCTTGTGGGATGTATAAGGTGGCCTTACCCTCATGGGATGTATCAGGTGGCCTTACCCTTGTGGGATGTATCAGGTGGCCTTACCCTTGTGGGATGTATTGGGTGGCCTTACCCTTGTGGGATGTATTCGGTGGCCTTACCCTTGTGGGATGTATCGGTGGTCTTACCCTTGTGGGATGTATCGGTGGCCTTACCCTTGTGGGATGTATCAGGTGGCCTTACCCTTGTGGGATGTACTGGGTGGCCTTACCCTTGTGGGATGTATCGGGTGGCCTTACCCTTGTGGGATGTATTGGGTGGCCTTACCCTTGTGGGATGTATCGGGTGGTCTTACCCTTGTGGGATGTATCGGTGGCCTTACCCTTGTGGGATGTATCAGGTGGCCTTACCCTTGTGGGATGTATCAGGTGGCCTTACTCTTGTGGGATGTATTGGGTGGCCCTACCCTTGTGGGATGTATCGGGTGGTCTTACCCTTGTGGGATGTATCGGTGGCCTTACCCTTGTGGGATGTATTGGGTGGCCTTACCCTTGTGGGATGTATCAGGTGGCCTTACCCTTGTGGGATGTATTGGGTGGCCTTACCCTTGTGGGATTATCAGGTGCCCTTACCCTTGTGGGATGTATCAGGCGGCCTTATTCTTGTGGGATTTACTGGGTGGCCTTACCCTTGTGGGATGTATTGGGTGGCCTTACCCTTGTGGAACATATCAGGTGGCCTTATTTTTGTGTAGCCTTGTTTTTGTATGATGTATTGGGTGGCCTTATTTTTGCATAACTGATCCAGGGGCCTTGCCCCTGTGTGATGCACCAGATTGCCGTATCTTTGTGAGATTCATCAGACGGCCTTAGCCTGTGAGGTGTAGAGATTAAAAAGAGGAGCTACAGCCTTACTCCTGAGTGATGTATCGGGCGGTGGAGCAGATGGCCCGGGTGGACTCCACGTAGCCGTTCTCCCCAAAGTACATGAGGGTGGCCCAGCATGCAGCGATGATGGCACCCGCGCGACTCCCTGCAGCACCCGACCAGACAGAATGACTTGTGTGAACGTGAATGAATAAATGAAGGGCCTCTATATTATACGCCCACCTTTTGCACTATAACTGGTTATTAGTAACAATATATCCACAAACCTAGTTTGGCAGCAAAAACATCACTGTTACAGAAACTACAAGAAAACTATATAAACACAGAATGAAGAAGAAGAAGAAGAAGAAAGGGAAGAATTGTTGCATTTGTGATGATTACTTCTTCATCTGCTTCCTTTACTGACATGTCGTTTTCCACTGGAACAGCAATGGAACAGCCTATTTCGTTTGAAGCAAAAGGCCAGGCTGTGCACAGAAAGCTATCATTCTTCATAACTGGCTGTTTCAACTGACTTCACTAACTGTAAAGACTAATATGCAACAGTCTTTGCTAACCTATAGCAGTCCGAAATAAGATTGCATTTGTAGTGTCTTTGCCATGGGTGGAAAAAAATCCACCTATAGCATAATTAGGACACATCTTGTTTCTGAGGACACTTTGTAGTCTATGGTGTTCCTGTTGTCGTCGGTGAAGAACAAATGGGTGGCAAAGCCAGTTGGATTCAAAGGAAATCTGTCCTCTTGTTTTTAGTAGGGCATAAGAAAGACTGCACTACCTTGGTACATACATACATACATACATACATCTTTGCTGATACTGACCTGCCAGGGTAGGGGAGGCATAGATGCCACCAGCCCAGTCCGGCTGCACAAAGAACTGACGTCGGTGGAAATCCCGGTTGCGATACAGGATCACAGATGACCCCTTTGGGGCATAGCCGTACTGCAAAAAAAAAAAGGTAGCTTCACTGTACAGAGTCAGAACATGCCCGCCAACAGCACAAGTCGGCCACAAGAGTTCATCACACACATGACGGTTAAGGGCACATCTACAGTGTGAGTGTTTAGCAAGGCAAGTGTTTGCTTGGTGGGGTCCTGGCCCAGCAGTCTGTTTTCTGCTCTGTACTGCTGTCTTCCTTCGCCTCAAGTCTGTTTTCTGCTCTGTGCTGCTGTCTTCCTTCACCTCAAGTCTGTTTTCTGCTCTGTACTGCTGTCTTCCTTCGCGTCAAGTCTGTTTTCTGCTCTGTGCTGCTGTCTTCCTTCGCCTTAAGTCTGTTTTCTGCTCTGTACTGCTGTCTTCCTTCGCCTTCGCCTCAAGTCTGTCTGTTTTCTGCTCTGTGCTGCTGTCTTCCTTCGCCTCAAGTCTGTCTGTTTTCTGCTCTGTACTGCTGTCTTCCTTCGCCTCAAGTCTGTCTGTTTTCTGCTCTGTGCTGCTGTCTTCCTTCGCCTCAAGTCTGTCTGTTTTCTGCTCTGTACTGCCGTCTTCCTTCGCCTCAAGTCTGTTTTCTGCTCTGTACTGCTGTCTTCCTTCGCCTCAAGTCTGTTTTCTGCTCTGTGCTGCTGTCTTCCTTCGCCTCAAGTCTGTTTTCTGCTCTGTACTGCTGTCTTCCTTCGCCTCAAGTCTGTTTTCTGCTTGTGCTGCTGTTCTTCCTTCCCTAAGTCTGTTTGTTTTCTGCTATCTACTGCTCTCTTCCTTCACCTCAAGTCTGTTTGTTTTCTGCTTTAAGTTTTGTGTAATTCGTATGCCTCAAGTCTGTCTGTTTTGCTGCTTTGCAAGCTCTCTTCGCTCAAGTCTGTTTTCTGCTCTGTCTGCTGTCTTCCTTCGCCTCAAGTCTGTTTTCTGCTCTGTGCTGCTGTCTTCCTTCACCTCAAGTCTGTTTTCTGCTCTGTACTGCTGTCTTCCTTCGCCTCAAGTCTGTTTTCTGCTATGTGCTGCTATATCTTCCTTCACCTTAAGTCTGTTTGTTTTCTGCTATCTACTGCTCTCTTCCTTCACCTCAAGTCTGTTTGTTTTCTGTTCAAGTTGTGTGTAAATTGGGTACAGTCAATATGTGTGTGTGTGTGTGTGCATGTGCTTTGGCAAGGCTCTCTGGACAAGATTTTGTGCTGTATCAACACTTGTATTATTGTGTGTCACCATGCCAGTTAGCAACAGCAGCTAACATGGGCTCCACACCCACTTGAATCAAGGTCAGGGAATTTGTCACTTCTTCTCACTTTATGTTGTGCAGACTTGCCAGTGTCTCACACTCATGTACATAGCATGCATTAACATTGTTGCACACAGTGAAGATTTTACCTGTACATGTGATGTAAATCTGAAGGTAGATACAGGACTCTGTATATGTCAGGTGTCATGCTATAGAACGCTATGGGTGATGTATGTAAGAAGGGAGATAAGAAGGGAGACGCAGCAGAGGGCTGTCTGTAACAAAGCAAAAAGCTGTTCCCCACATAGTGCAGGGTTGTCTCCTACAAAGCACACACACAGCACAGGATGTTTCCTACCCCTACAAGGCTGTTTCTTACACAACACAGGATGTTTCCTACAAAGCTGTTTCATACACAGTGCAGGGTGTTTCCTACAAAGCTGTTCCCTACACAGTGCAGGGTGTTTCCTACAAAGCTGTTCCCCACATAGTGCAGGGTGTTTCCTACAAAGCTGTTCCCCACATAGTGCAGGGTGTTTCCTGCAAAGCTGTCCCCCACATAGTGCAGGGTGTTTCCTGCAAAGCTGTCCCCCACACAGTGCAGGGTGTTTCCTACAAAGCTGTACCCGCACAGCACAGGGCTGTCTGTCTGGTTCTCACCTTGTGTGTATCAGCAGAGATGCTGGTGACACCAGGCACGCGGAAGTCAAACGGAGCCAGAGGGAACCCTGCCTTGTCCATGAAGGGAACCAGGAACCCTCCCAGGCAGCTGTCCACATGAACGGGGATGTTGTACTGCTCTCCCAACTGTCGGGACAAACACAACCACCAATCAGCGATCTCTCTGATGGCTGTCAGTGCAGACACAGGGATGACCTGCATTCACCGTACAGGGGTCAAGGCAAACATTACAGGGAACTTCCTCACAGCAGCCAGTGCAAATTAACAGTCCAGTATCATCCCCACCCACTTTGTAATGGGGGCAATAATAACAATGGTGACCTATGACATAACAATGGATGTTTGATGTTACCACAAAGCTTTCTCTCAGTCTACCCCCCCCCCCCCCCCCCCCCCCCCTCCCACCCCAATTGATGAGAAAGAGGAAAAGATGCTGGGGAGTGTTAGACGTACCGCAGCCACAGCCTGCACATCATCGATGATTCCATGCGGGAAGGCTGGAGCCGACGCCACCAGCTGAAACACAAATATGCAGCCTGGTAACTAGTGCTGGCAAGACAGTTCTCTGCTTGGAAAAAATCAGTGCAATAGGCGTCCCCATTTCATCATTTCACTCAGCGCTTGTACAGGATATCTGCTTCAGAATTCCCAAGCTTAGGGACCATTTTCCCAGACCAAGTTCAGGTACACACACAATCCAAACACTTTTACACTGTCACTAGTGTCAGATAAGACTCCATCCACTAAATGCCATCGCAATATTTTAGGTGTTTCTGCAAACATGAGGTAAATGCAACAAATCAACCAGATATACTGTTATTTACTACATGTGCAATTCAACTGAAATAAAGTTTGCATTTTCCTTTTAGCACCCAACACTTGGCATCCCAATACCCTTCTGCTCATTACCTGCTGACCACTATCACAGAATTCCCCAACTTTCCCAAAGTTTGGCCAAATATGCCATTTTCCCCAAACTTTCCACACCTAAAACAATAGCACAGGGGTGGGGTGGGTAGGGGGAGGTTATTTTTGTGGGTTTTCTGGGTGCAGGTTTGGGTTCTTTAATGGACACACAGCTGCAGCCCCTGAGACTTAATGTTTTCTTCTCACCAAAAGCACTAGTCACAACACCCACCACTGGGAAGTGCATAAAGGGGAGTGGTCTGAACCAGGGTTTAAACCTGCCACATCAAGGTGCACCTTAACCGCTCAGCCAGGCGGCACGATGGCAGCAAAGAGAGAAAAGGCAAGAGGAGAGGACTGCGTGACGCTAGCACTCACCATGCAGGTCTTGCGGCTGATGGCTCGCTTCATGGCCTTCACGTCCACCTTGCGGGTCACCTCGTCCACGGGGATGTGCGTGATCTTCATGTGGAAGAAGGCAGCAGCCTGCAATGGACAAAGAGAAATCAGAAGAACCTTGACACCTGGTGTTCACCACTCACCATCAGGACAGCAGAAGAAGACACTTGGTGTTCACCACTCATCATCAGGATAATAGAAGAACCTTGACACTTGGTGTTCACCACTCATCATCAGGACAATAGGAGAACCTTGACACTTGGTGTTCACCACTCACCAGGGAGTTGCCCAGTCCTCCATCCCCACCTCATCCACTCCTCTCTCACCTCTCACTGGACAACCACCTCATCCACTCTCTCTCACCTCTCACTGGACAACAACCTCATCCACTCTCTCTCACCTCTCACTGGACAACAACCTCATCCACTCTCTCTCACCTCTCACTGGACAACACCAGATTTAAAACAAGTCACCTTTCATGCAGACTGATAAGGGCAAATGAGATGTAAAACAGGACAGCCTTCGGTCTGATCCAGACAAAGGAGACGTCAAACAAGTCAGCTTTCAGTCTGATCGGGGCAAATCAGATTTACACCAAGCCAGTTTTCTGTCTGATCAGGACAAATGAGATTTATATCAAGTCAGCTTTCAGTCTGATCAGGACAGATAAGATTTACACCAAGCCAGCTTTCAGATCAGGACAAATGAGATTTACATCAACCCAGCTTTCAGATCAGGACAAATGAGATTTATATCAACCCAGCTTTCAGATCAGGACAAATGAGATTTACACCAAGCCAGCTTTCAGATCAGAACAAATAAGATGTACACCAAGCCAGCTTTCATATCAGGACAAATGAGATTTACACCAAGCCAGCTTTCAGATCAGAACAAATAAGATTGACACCAAGCCAGCTTTCGGATCAGGACAAATAAGATTTACACCAAGCCAGCTTTCAGATCAGGACAAATGAGATTTACACCAAGCCAGCTTTCAGATCAGGACAAATGAGATTTACACCAAGCCAGCTTTCAGATCAGAACAAATAAGATTTACACCAAGCCAGCTTTCTGATCAGGACAAATGAGAACATCAAGAGAGCACTGACCTTGTCAAATGCAGCATGGACAGTGTGCGGGGCAATTCTGCAACACAAATGGCAGCCAATGAAATCTGCCCATCCTTCATCCCGACATCCTGTATGTCTGACAAAACCGTTGTGTTCTGACTTAACAACTCTGAAGAGCTAGTGTATATCAATGTACACAGAAGTATGAGAAGAAGAGAAATCACTTGGACAAATCACATTCAAACTGGAAAAATGCAAGTTTTTGTTGGAGCTTCCGATTCATCCATGTCCTTGAAAATGGACAATGGTACCAAACAAGTGGCAGGAATAGGTAAACCTCAACTAAGATTATCATCACCCCCACACAAAAGCAACACCCAGTCAATATTTATGATTTACTCTTATCATAATAGCCCAGTGAGAGTTGATGACTTATGGATAAAGTTTGCAGACTTGTGGGTTTTGGGCAATCGACCAATAAAGTTTGATGACTTGTGGGTGTTGGGCAACAGACCAGCTGGGCAACAGACCAGTAAAGTTTGATGACTTGTGGGTGTTGGGCAACAGACCATTAAAGTTTGAAGACACTGTGGGTAATAGAGCTGAGAAATTATGATTTTCAGGTGTTTGATAAAGACAAAAGTGGAACCCCAAGACCGCATTAACATATTAAGGAAAAGATGTTTAGCAGTTCATTTGCATAAAAATACAAACAGAAAGGTTTCAGAGAATGTGGTCTGAAAAGCATCCCTGGTCTTTCTCATGAGTTTTACTGTATGAAACCACTCCAGTACAAAATCATCCCACCAAGGAGTTAATCAGCGCTCAAAAAACACAACAACAAAGACCTGAGCTGAGCTCTGGTATTTTGATGCTTACATCTGTGGTATTCTGACGCTTACATCTCTGGCATTTTAATGCTTACATCTGGTATTTTGATGCTTACGTCTGTGGTATTCTGACGCTTACATCTGTGGTATTCTGATGCTTAGATCTGTGATATTCTGATCCTTACATCTCAGGTATTTTGATGCTTACATCTCTGGTATTTTGATGCCACGATCCCGAGCAATGTTGCGATAGGCTAAGCAAGCCAACATGATGCTTTCTGTGCCCCCTGATGTCACCTGGAGAGAGAAAAAAACAAATATATAAAAAGAGCCACATTGCCCACTGGCATCACATATAACAACACACAAACAAATTGCCCACCTGCATCACCTATAACAACACACAAACAAATTGCCCACCTGCATCACCTATAACAACACACAAACAAACAATGAACAAAAAACTAAAACAACAAAAATGTAGGCGGTACTGACTGATCCACAGGTGTTGCTGTCTCCGTTGAACATGGTGCAGCACATGCGCACCACCTCCGCCTCCATCTTGCGGACATCTGGGAAGATGTCTGGGTGAAGGGGGTTGGTCCATGCAAACATCCCATATGTCTGAAATGTGCAAATAATGAAGGTCTAGTGAAGATTCTGCAAATCTAACAAATAACATGTTTTGGAATATGAACAGATTCATGCTCCATTTTACCTGTTTGATGGGCATATTGAAAACACCCATCCCAGAGAAAAACCAAAGCAACACACCCACACATGCACACACACACACACACCACACACACACACACACATACACACACCACACACACACACACCACACACACACCACACACACACACACACACACACACACACACACACACACTGTGGCTCTCTCTTGATATTTGTATTGTTTGCTTCATGCAGAATAGTGCATCAAGACGATAGGAATCAAGTCCACTGTGCAAGTGCAGACACCATTCCAGCTGTACACAGTCCAGACCCTTGCCAGCACTGTCACATTCTCACTCCCGCTGTAGCACAGGAACACAGATCATCACTCCCAGGACAGGCACAGAGAACAGAACAGAGTGGTTTCATCCGGTGCAAGGACAGACAGCACAGAGTGATGTTACCCAATACAGAACAGAGTGGTTTCATCCGGTGCAAGGACAGACAGCACAGAGTGATGTTACCCAATACAGAAAAAGAGAACAGAGTGGTGTAACCCAATACAAGAACAGAGATCAGTGTGTGGTGTTACCCAATACAAGAACAGACAACACAGTGTGATGTTACAGTGTAAAAACAGACAGCACAGAGTGGCGTTACCCACGTGCCCTAAAGAACAGAAGCACAGTTAGTGGTGTTACCAACACAAGAACAGACAACACAGTGTGATGTTCAGTGTAAAAACAGAATCACAGTATGGTGTTACTCAACACAAGAACAAGCAACAGAGTGGTGTTACCAGTGTAAAAACAGAAACACAGTAGTGGTGTTACCAGTGTAAAAACAGAGCATACAGAGTGGTGTTACCGAATACAAAACAAAGATCATGAGTGGTGTTACACAGTGTAAAAAGAGACACAGATGGTTTACCCAATACAAGAACAGAGAGATCAGTGAAGGTGTTACACAGTGTACAACAGAGAACACAGCATGGATTTACCCAATACAAGAACAGAGAGATCAGTGAGAGGTGTTACACAGTGTACAACAGAGAACACAGCATGGATTTACCCAATACAAGAACAGAGAGATCAGTGAAGGTGTTACACAGTGTACAACAGAGAACACAGCATGGATTTACCCAATACAAGAACAGAGAGATCAGTGAATGGTGTTACACAGTGTACAACAGAGAACACAGCATGGATTTACCCAATACAAGAACAGAGAGATCAGTGAATGGTGTTACACAGTGTACAACAGAGAACACAGCATGGATTTACCCAATACAAGAACAGAGAGATCAGTGAAGGTGTTACACAGTGTAAAACAGAGAACACAGCATGGATTTACCCAATACAAGAACAGAGAGATCAGTGAATGGTGTTACACAGTGAAACAACAGAGAACACAGCATGGCTTTACCCAATACAAGAACAGAGAGATCAGTGAGTGGTGTTACACAGTGTAAAACAGAGAACACAGCATGGCTTTACCCAATACAAGAACAGAGAGATCAGTGAGAGGTGTTACAAAGTGTACAACAGAGAACACTGACTGGCTTTACCAAATACAAAAACAAAGATCAGTCAGTGGAATTATGCCATACAAGACAGAGATCAGTGAGTGGTGTAACCAGCAAGTGGGAGATAATGTTAAGAAAGCTTACCCAGCTTCTTGTATTTGTTCAGCTCCTCCATCAGCTCAACCTGCACACACACATATATCATCAGTGATACACTCACATCATTAGTGACACATTCATATATACACACAAGTCACCTATGACACACATACACACACATCATCAATGACACACTCACCTACACACACATCATCAATGACACATGACACACTCACCTACACACACATCATCAATGACACACTCACCTACACACACATCATCAATGACACACTCACCTACACACACATCACCAATGACACACTCACATACATGCACATCATCAATGACACACTCACACACAAACACATCATCATTAACAGCAATAACACACTCCCATACACACACATCATCATCACTGACACATGACACATAAATGTCCACACATACCATCAATGACACACCCATTTACACACACAGCACCATGTATGACACACTCATGTACACACACATCATCAGTGACATACGTACACACAACTCATGACATCAATGACACATCACATACAAAAGACACCATCAACAACACACATACAAACACACACCATCAATGACACCCAAGTGCACATGCACACAACACACATGTGTACTTGTGTGTGTGTGTGTGTGTGTGTGTGTGTGTGTGTGTGTGTGTGTGTGTGTGTGTGCATGTGTGTGTCTGTGTGAGACTGTGTGGGGTTGCAAGTGTGTGTGAATGTGTTACTCAAAAAAGAACATCGTGATTGCAGTCATATTGTACAATTCAAAATTATTCAAAGTGACTCAAATGGTGGCATACATGTGTTAAAGGTTGTGTGCATTTTGTGATATGGATTCGTATTGTGTCCCTGCATACATTGGGATTTGTTATGTACTTTTTCTGTGTGAACAAACAATGTCATGTTCCTAAATAAAGTATTCTGTATGTCATGTACGCACAAATAGGCATGCCTGAAAGAGTGTGAGTGTTGTGAAGACAAACACAGGAGCAGTGTGATCACCTCGGACAGCCCCTGTGTTGGCAGCTGCTGGACGTAGAGTGTTCCTGCCACCGCCTTCTCCATCCCCTCCTGGATTTCCCGTCGTGCCTTTGACATCTCCTTTTCAATCTTCCGGCGGACATATGGGATCATCTTCAACAGGCGGAAAAACTCCCGCACTGCACGCTTCTTCAATGCTGGAATGAAAGGAAAATTGCTTTGGATGATGCCCCAAATGAATCCAAACCTGGCAGTTGCCAATACACTCAAATGAACAGCTACAAATGTAAAGAACAGCACTGGTTGAATCCCAGTACATAACTTGAATACACTGACACACTAAAATTAACATCCCAGGACATACCTTGAATATACTGATACACTAAAATTAACCGCTACAAATGTAAAGAACAGCACTTTTATACCTTGTGTCTCTAAGACACTGACCCCATGACCAGGCACTGAGTCCAGTGCCGCCATCACCTTGTATCTCTAACACTGACCCCATGACCAGGCACTGAGTCCAGTGCCGCCATCACCTTGTATCTCTAACACTGACCCCATGACCAGGCACTGAGTCCAGTGCCGCCATCACCTTGTATCTCTAACACTGACCCCATGACCAGGCACTGAGTCCAGTGCCGCCATCACCTTGTATCTCTAACACTGACCCCATGACCAGGCACTGAGTCCAGTGCCTCCATCACCTTGTATCTCTAACACTGACCCCATGACCAGGCACTGAGTCCAGTGCCTCCATCACCTTGTATCTCTAACACTGACCCCATGACCAGGCACTGAGTCCAGTGCCGCCATCACCTTGTATCTCTAACACTGACCCCATGACCAGGCACTGAGTCCAGTGCCGCCATCACCTTGTATCTCTAACACTGACCCCATGACCAGGCACTGAGTCCAGTGCCGCCATCACCTTGTATCTCTAACACTGACCCCATGACCAGTCACTGGGTCCAGTGCCTCCATGACCTTGTATCTCTAACACTGAACCCATGACCAGGCACTGAGTCCAGTGCCGCCATGACCTTGTATCTCTAACACTGACCCCATGACCAGGCACTGAGTCCAGTGCCGCCATCACCTTGTATCTCTAACACTGACCCCATGACCAGGCACTGAGTCCAGTGCCGCCATCACCTTGTATCTCTAACACTGACCCCATGACCAGGCACTGGGTCCAGTGCCTCCATGACCTTGTGTCTCTAACACTGACCCCATGACCAGGCACTGAGTCCAGTGCCGCCATCACCTTGTATCTCTAACACTGACCCCATGACCAGGCACTGAGTCCAGTGCCTCCATGACCTTGTGTCTCTAAGACACTGACCAGTCTCTTACCTTGTAGTTTGCCAGTTATGGCCACACAGGCACAGACTTTCATTGCTGATGCATGTGCAAAAAGACCTTTTCTTCCACACTGTTCACCAACTTTAACACATTTAAGATTACTGTCAGCTTTTCAGGTAAGTAAGTAAGTAAGTAACTTGGTGTTTTACACCCAGTCAACCAGTAGAGTTATATCAGGATGAGAGTTTTTTAGGGGCTAGTGCAGTGCAAGACGTAGTTGAAGGGAAAGGATATGTGAAGTCAGCTGGGGCTGACAGTTGAAAAAGTGTATGAGACCTAGCTGCTGTCACATTTTAGTTAGGGACCTTCTCTTTGGAGGTTCACCATGCTGAGTTTATCAGATTCACACAGGTTAGAAAACTACAAAAGACCCCTGATTTTATTGTGAAATGATGTTCCTTTGGCTAACTGAGAAAAAAAAAGGGGCAGGCCCATTAAAGTTTGCAATTAGCTCTGTTCAACATAAATAAGTATCCACCTATGGTGCTACAACACACTTTCTTTCAACTAAAAACTTTTTTAAAATGGCTCAACCATTGAGTGATTGACTCTTCCTGGTCACAAATTTTCCAACCCTTGACAGTGAACAAAGAACTGCCCTGAACAATGGGTTGAACAAGTCTTCCAGTTTCATGAGGTAATATTATCAAGCAAGAGAGGGTGAAACAACTCAGTGTAAGACTGCTAAAATCAATCAGCCATGGCCAAACACAGCAGCATCCATTATCATCACATGGCATGTGAAAATGTTATGAGCAACCAATGCAAATACAATTTCATGTCACAACAGCTCAAGCGCTTGAAAGTTGCAACACCGAAGGGAAATGGTAAATGTATGCCCACTCTCTATTTATCTGTTCTCTTTGCTGTTAATTAGTTTGAATCTTCTGTTTCTTCTGTGTGTGTGTGTGTGTGTGTGTGTGTGTGTGTGTGTGTGTGTGTGTGTGTGTGTGTGTTTTGTTCTTTAGTGTTAATATACTGAAATCTTACTGAAAAGGTTGCACACATGGTCCATATCATAGTTTTGTTGTTTACTCAGACATTTTGTGGATTAAAAAAACAAAAATCAAAAAACAAAACATTTCAATTTATGCTTTTGTGTGAATAAGATTTTGAATTTAGTTTTCACCTTGGATTTGAACTGAAAGAAAACGGGGTAAGGGTGCTGAGTAAGAAAAAGGAAAAAGACTGCAGCAGAGTGTAAATGAGTCATAACATTAGGTGTGTCCTGGAAGTCACTGACCAGCAGTTGTAAGTTTATATATATCAGCAAATACCACAGGCAACTTTGTAAGTCAGACTGGCCATTAACCTCAGCTGAACAGCCACATAAGCAGCTGATGACACTTTGATCTTTTCAAGATAAACATGTCACACAAATGCCCTTTTACAAGTTTGTTTCTCTCATATCATGGATTACGAGATAGGACTGGGATACAACTGCTCCTGTGTGCACACGCCCATGTGTGTGTGTGTGTGTACGAGATAGGACTGGGATACAACTGCTCCTGTGTGCACACGCCCATGTGTGTGTGTGTGTGTGTACATGCATGTGTACATTGTACGTGTGCTGATAATAGACAACACTTAGAGGACAATGCCATCAACAGAAGGAGTCCAACAGAATACTGAGTGTTATCTACAATGCCATCAACAGAAGGAGTCCAACAGAATACTGAGCGTTATCTACAATGCCATCAACAGAAGGAGTCCAACAGAATACTGAGCGTTATCTACAATGCCATCAACAGAAGGAGTCCAACAGAATACTGAGCGTTATCTACAATGCCATCAACAGAAGGAGTCCAACAGAATACTGAGCGTTATCTACAATGCCATCAACAGAAGGAGTCCAACAGAATACTGAGCGTTATCTACAATGCCATCAACAGAAGGAGTCCAACAGAATACTGAGCGTTATCTACAATGCCATCAACAGAAGGAGTCCAACAGAATACTGAGCGTTATCTACAATGCCATCAACAGAAGGAGTCCAACAGAATACTGAGCGTTATCTACAATGCCATCAACAGAAGGAGTCCAACAGAATACTGAGCGTTATCTACAATGCCATCAACAGAAGGAGTCCAACAGAATACTGAGCGTTATCTACAATGCCATCAACAGAAGGAGTCCAACAGAATACTGAGCGTTATCTACAATGCCATCAACAGAAGGAGTCCAACAGAATACTGAGCGTTATCTACAATGCCATCAACAGAAGGAGTCCAACAGAATACTGAGCGTTATCTACAATGCCATCAACAGAAGGAGTCCAACAGAATACTGAGCGTTATCTACAATGCCATCAACAGAAGGAGTCCAACAGAATACTGAGCGTTATCTACAATGCCATCAACAGAAGGAGTCCAACAGAATACTGAGCGTTATCTACAATGCCATCAACAGAAGGAGTCCAACAGAATACTGAGCGTTATCTACAATGCCATCAACAGAAGGAGTCCAACAGAATACTGAGCGTTATCTACAATGCCATCAACAGAAGGAGTCCAACAGAATACTGAGCGTTATCTACAATGCCATCAACAGAAGGAGTCCAACAGAATACTGAGCGTTATCTACAATGCCATCAACAGAAGGAGTCCAACAGAATACTGAGCGTTATCTACAATGCCATCAACAGAAGGAGTCCAACAGAATACTGAGCGTTATCTACAATGCCATCAACAGAAGGAGTCCAACAGAATACTGAGCGTTATCTACAATGCCATCAACAGAAGGAGTCCAACAGAATACTAAGCGTTATCTACAATGCCATCAACAGAAGGAGTCCAACAGAATACTAAGCGTTATCTACAATGCCATCAACAGAAGGAGTCCAACAGAATACTAAGCGTTATCTACAATGCCATCAACAGAAGGAGTCCAACAGAATACTAAGCGTTATCTACAATGCCATCAACAGAAGGAGTCCAACAGAATACTGAGCGTTATCTACAATGCCATCAACAGAAGGAGTCCAACAGAATACTGAGGGTTATCTACAATGCCATCAACAGAAGGAGTCCAACAGAATACTGAGGGTTATCTACAATGCCATCAACAGAAGGAGTCCAACAGAATACTGAGGGTTATCTACAATGCCATCAACAGAAGGAGTCCAACAGAATACTGAGTGTTATCTACAATGCCATCAACAGAAGGAGTCCAACAGAATACTGAGTGTTATCTACAATGCCATCAACAGAAGGAGTCCAACAGAATACTGAGTGTTATCTACAATGCCATCAACAGAAGGAGTCCAACAGAATACTGAGTGTTATCTACAATGCCATCAACAGAAGGAGTCCAACAGAATACTGAGTGTTATCTACAATGCCATCAACAGAAGGAGTCCAACAGAATACTGAGTGTTATCTACAATGCCATCAACAGAAGGAGTCCAACAGAATACTGAGTGTTATCTACAATGCCATCAACAGAAGGAGTCCAACAGAATACTAAGTGTTATCTACAATGCCATCAACAGAAGGAGTCCAACAGAATACTAAGTGTTATCTACAATGCCATCAACAGAAGGAGTCCAACAGAATCAAGGCTTCTACAATGCCACACGAAGGGAAATGGTCAAAGTATGCCACTCTCTATTTAGCTGTTTCTATTGCGTTAATTAGTTTCTTCTGTTTCACGATGTGTGTCAGGTGGTGTGGTGTTGTGTGTGTGTGTGTGTGTGTTTGTTCTTTAGTGTTAATATACTGAAATCTTACTGAAAAGGTTGCACACATGGTCCAATCATAGTTTTGTTGTTTACTCAGACTTTTGTGGATTAAAAAAACAAAATCCAAAACAAAACATTTCAATTTATGCTTTTGTGTGAATAAGATTTTGAATTTATTTTCACCTTGGATTTGAACTGAAAGAAACGGGGTAAGGTGCTGAGTAAGAAAAAGGAAAAAGACTGCAGCAGAGTGTAAATGAGTCATAACATTAGTGTGTCCTGGAAGTCACTGACCAGCAGTTGTAAGTTTATATATATCAGCAAATGACCACAGGCAACTTGTAAGTCAGACTGGCCATTAACCTCAGCTGACAGCACATAAGCAGTGATGACACTTTGATCTTTTCAAGTAACATGTCACACAAATGCCTTTTACAAGTTGTTTCTCTCATATCATGGATTACGAGATAGGACTGGGATACAACTGCTCCTGTGTGCACACGCCCATAGTTGGTGTGTGTTACAGATAGGACGGGATACAACATGCTCCTGGTGCACAGCCCATGTGTGTGTGTGTTGTACATGCATGACATGTACGGAGTCTGATAAAGAAACTAGTGGTATCTACAATGCCATCAACAGACGGAGTCCAACAGAATACTGAGTGTTATCTACAATGCCATCAACAGAGGAGTCCAACAGAATACTGAGTGTTATCTACAATGCCATCAACAGAGGAGTCCAACAGAATACTGAGTGTTATCTACAATGCCATCAACAGAGGAGTCCAACAGAATACTGAGTGTTATCTACAATGCCATCAACAGACGGAGTCCAACAGAATACTGAGTGTTATCTACAATGCCATCAACAGAGGAGTCCAACAGAATACTGAGTGTTATCTACAATGCCATCAACAGAAGGAGTCCAACAGAATACTAAGTGTTATCTACAATGCCATCAACAGAAGGAGTCCAACAGAATACTGAGTGTTATCTACAATGCCATCAACAGAAGGAGTCCAACAGAATACTAAGTGTTATCTACAATGCCATCAACAGAAGGAGTCCAACAGAATACTAAGTGTTATCTACAATGCCATCAACAGAAGGAGTCCAACAGAATACTAAGTGTTATCTACAATGCCATCAACAGAAGGAGTCCAACAGAATACTAAGTGTTATCTACAATGCCATCAACAGAAGGAGTCCAACAGAATACTAAGTGTTATCTACAATGCCATCAACAGAAGGAGTCCAACAGAATACTAAGTGTTATCTACAATGCCATCAACAGAAGGAGTCCAACAGAATACTAAGTGTTATCGACATGACATGATTTTGTCAATGCACTTATGCAGTGTGACAGCACTGAGGTCTGCCATAAAAGCAGCGTGCCGTTGTACCTGGATGTCACGTAACATGTCATGATCACCAAATCAGTACATGCCCCGCGGACAAGATTAGGAAACTGGTGTAGGAAACTCAACACCCACTTTAATCCCAGCTGATCTGTCAGCTGGTTCACAGAGATAGCTCATCTTGCCAGTATCACGCTGTGATGGCTTTTATCAGGCTGGAATTGATGGCCTTTTAGCCTTAACACACACACACACACACACACACACACACACACACACACACACACACACACACACACACACACACACACACACACACACACACACACACACACACACACCACACACACACACACACACACACACTCACCACACACACACACACACACACACACACACACACACACCTTCACTACTGCAATTCTATCCTGTCAGGACACATGAAACCAGAACTGACTCGTCACAGATCGGATTCATGGGCAACCTTCAGACACCACCGTAGCGGTTACACTACAACATTTGAGCTTGATAGTTGATGTAGGAGGGAAGGGTGGGTGGTAAGTAGTTACACTACAAGAGCTTGACATGGGACTGGGGTGGGAGGGGTGCACACCGAGTAGTTGCCCTACAACATCAGAAGGGAAAGGGAATGGTGTGGGAGTGTACTACAAGACCACAACTTGCCATAAGAGGTGGGAAGAGAGTGTGTTTCACTACAAGACCACAACTTGCCATAAGAGGAGAGAAGAGCGAGTGTTTCACTACAAGACCACAACTTGCCATAAGAGGTGGGAAGAGAGTGTGTTTCACTACAAGACCACAACTTGCCATAAGAGGTGGGAAGAGAGTGTGTTTCACTACAAGACCACAACTTGCCATAAGAGGTGGGAAGCGTGTGTTTCACTACAAGACCACAACTTGCCATAAGAGGTGGGAAGAGCGAGTGTTTCACTACAAGACCACAACTTGCCATAAGAGGTGGGAAGAGAGTGTGTTTCACTACAAGACCACAACTTGCCATAAGAGGTGGGAAGAGCGAGTGTTTCACTACAAGACCACAACTTGCCATAAGAGGTGGGAAGAGACTGTGTTTCACTACAAGACCACCACTTGCCATAAGAGGTGGGAAGAGAGTGTGTTTCACTACAAGACCACAACTTGCCATAAGAGGAGAGAAGGGAGAGTATTTCACTACAACTATACAAGATCACAACTTGCCATAAGAGGAGAGAAGAGCGAGTGTTTCACTACAAGACCACAACTTGCCATAAGAGGAGAGAAGGGAGAGTGTTTCACTACAACTGTACAAGATCACAACTTGCCATAAGAGGAGAGAAGAGCGAGTGTTTCACTACAAGATCACAACTTGCCATAAGAGGAGAGAAGAACAAGTGTTTCACTACAAGTACAAGATCACAACTTGCCATAAGAGGAGGGAAGAGCGAGTGTTTCACTACAAGATCACAACTTGCCATAAGAGGAGAGAAGAGTGAGTGTTTCACTACAAGATCACAACTTGCCATATGAGGAGAGAAGAGCGAGTGTTTCACTACAAGATCACAACTTGCCATAAGAGGAGAGAAGAGCGAGTGTTTCACTACAAGTACAAGTCACAACTTGCCATAAGAGGAGAGAAGAGCGAGTGTTTCACTACAAGATCACAACTTGCCATAAGAGGAGGGATGAGCGAGTGTTTCACTACAAGATCACAACTTGCCATAAGAGGAGGGAAGAGTGTTTCACTACAAGATCACAACTTGCCATAAGAGGAAGGAAGGGAGAGTGGTGAGCACTACACTTCAACACCACAGCTTGACCCGGAATGGATGGGTGAGGATGAGTGCGGTGTAACGGTAAACCAGAGCTCAGTGCATAGACTACAGAGCCAGCTAGAGCATGTTGCAAGGGTATGGGTAAGGAGGTTCATGGCTGATGTGAATCCAGTTTCTCACTTTCATCATCATGGATGAGAAAATCTCTGAGAGTGAGCACAGCAACAGTGGTTCCACAGGTGTAGAGCACAATCTGCCATGGCTCCAGGTCTTTGCATACTGAGTTCACCAAATCCTTGCAGCTTTGCAATGCAGGTGCTACAGGTCTCTGAAACAAACATAATCCCCAAAGTTTTTACAGCTGTTGCCAATGACTATTTACACAGCAAAGCACAATGAATACACTTCGAAGCAAGCATTCAGTCACTCACCTTTACATCAATTTATATATGAGCCTGTGCCAAAAGGTGCTCAGCGAGGACCATCCATTTTTTGGTCGTAAATGCTTCTTCAGGTTTAACTTTTCTCTGAACAAACCTAACTTTATCTGAAAGAGTATGCATCAAAGAGATAATAAACATAAACTTGACTCCCAAAGTCAGTTTTGAGTTAGTAAAATATGAAAATTTACACTAAGTCCGGGCCGAAAATCGGCAAAGGAAGGATGGACATTTCGGATGCACCGCTTCAGTTGTCGTTTTGTTTGTATCTTTCTTCTTTAGGCAATTTTCCCTTTGCTGCCTGACAGGACATAGTCAAAGCTTTTTAATGCTTGTGAAAACGGCTCATAACTACTTGTAAAATCTGAATAATTGAAATAAACATATGTTTATTTTGATCGAAACGCACTGGGTCCGGTTCCGATGCTGACGAAAACGTTCGTCTACTACTATTCACTGCGGACTTGTGGGTGGTGAAACAAAGAAGCTGTTGCTAAAATCAGTGTTTAGTCAAAAGCAGTGATAATAAAAGCGTTGGATTCCGTTCATAATTAAAAAAAATCAAGTTTAAAATTTCTAGTTTTTATTTTGTCAGTCCGTTATGATTGAAAAATTGCTGATCCTGGGGATAAACGTTGATTTTGTAACAGGTTTCGGTCGGCAGTGTGCAAATTCAAAGTGATGTCTTTGTTCGATAGCCAGCTGTTTCTCGGATGACACAAGCGGGCCTTAGGTCAGTGTTTCGATCGCGAGTGACCAAATTTTGCACAGTAATGTCCAAGTTTCGATCGAACGAACTAGTTTTTTCTTAGTGTTTCGACTGAAAGAGAAAAATGTATACGTTCAAGTGTTTACTTCGTAATGGCGAAAATACCCGTGTTTACAACAGCACACGTTTCGGAGTTGATTTGCCGCTGTCGGACAGCGTTTTTTTCATTTGTTCAGTCGATCGGAACAGCATAATGCCATGACACAAATTCTTACTCCTCAGTACACTTCTGCAACTCTGCAGGTTTATTACTGCCGTCTGTGATGTGAACTAAGAGTTTTAAAAAGGCATAGCCGAAAATTATCTATTTAGTATTTATACCAATTTATACAAATTGTACAAACACACAACAACAACAACAAAAAGAAGAAGAAAAAGAAGAAGAAAAAGAAAAGAAGCATTATGATGACATTAACATTGTGATTAGGGAGATGATTTTTTTTTTTTTAAATCTTCCCAGGCCTTCCCATTTTCCTGGGATGAATAAAGCATATTGTTATTGTTGTTTTGATTTTTATTTCTAGCAGGACAGATGCATTCTATAGTGTGTGCTGAAACTAGTGAAAGCTAGAATAGAATTTCTTAACTGATGTAGTTTTATATGTGCATTGTAGTACAAATACAATACAGTGCAGCATATAAAGTAGAATTCTTGTGACAATTCACTATAAATATGCAACATAAAGACAAAAAAATTCACACAACACAAAATACAATACACTGTGGCACAGTTAGGGTGGGGGGGGGGGGGGAAGTTAGTAGGGATGAAAAGACCAAATGAACAGAAATTTAAAAAAGGAGGGGTAACCTGGTATTTGTGTTATTATGTTTCAACTACAGCACTATATATATATATATATATATGTTAGTAATATTACCTAATGTCTGATATAGATATATATATATCGGGGAACGTCAAAACACACACACGTGCGCGTGCAGACACACACAATATCTTATATGCATGTAGGTCTCCAGAGTTGCATACCTATAAATAAGGAACATATCCTCAAAAACGGTTGTTATATTGCCTTATTTTGTACACATGCATGTTTCTTTTCAGGCTAAAGAGGTCGATGCTCCAAAAGGGGAGAGCAAGTGTTTTTCATGATACAGCAGGGACAACATTAGTGGAGCATGAAGCCAGATTCGTCCTGGGAAGCACTGCAGTACTTAGGAACAGCAGAGAAATAAAGATATGTCTCAATGCTGAAGTGCCAACTCACTGAAAACAAATCTTTTAAATTTATTAGGACGGGAAGAATTAGTGTTAACATGGGAAATTCTCTACGCTTTGTCATCAGTTTCCAGATTTTGCATTACTGTTTCTGGTTACTTACAATGTGTCAGTTACAGTTGTTATTCCAGGTATTGAGACTTGAATGCCAAATCAATGTCTTTCGTAATTGAATTTTACCTGCTGTTAACAATAGGGTATAGAGTGAATGTACATTTGTAATTCACATGGTTTTCTGTTTTGTCAATGAAAGAAGAAGAATGACTACTTTACTGTACTTTTTCTACTTTTTCTAAGTCACATACTGACTGTCCAGTGTTACATATTCCATTGTGTCCTCTGATATGCGTGGCATCCGACACTGCATTACTTTAAATAATGGTTTCGGCCTTGTTCAGTATTTACAGCAATGTGTCAGATGTAGGAAAACTAAGTGATTTTATTAGCTGTGCATATGTTTTACAGGAAAGGAAAGTTTACAAACTTTACAAAGGGAAGTGTTGTGTCCACCATAGAGTTGTTACATCCAACAGATAAAATGCTTAAAAAGGGCCTTTGACAAAATTACAACTATACAAGCAACTTGTTTAGTGCTGCAGTCATTAAAACCACTACTAAATCAGCTGGTAACATTTTGCTGCAGTGTAGGGAAATCAACACCGTTATTTTATAAGCTGTGTATTGTGAGCATGGGAAATGTTATGTCCTTCCAATAATCGTTACATCCGACAGATAAAATGTAAAAAATGTTGTTGATGACCTTATTTCATGCTGCAGTCATGGAAACAACTATGCTTCATAAATTCTAATAAACACATCCTATTTTTGATTCAGTGTTGTGTTTCATTTTCATTTTATTAAAAAAATTAATGTGGCAGTCTGTCAGATGTAACACAGGACATCACTGTTATGATTTTGAATATGAAATAAAAAGTGAATTGAGTCAATTTAACTTTTACTGTTGTCATAAACGATGGATGTTTATTTTCCCCACAGATTGATAGCAATCATTAAATTCAAAGATTAAATCAAAACAAACATTGTGTCCTGTGTTGCATCCAACAGATTCAGGTGTCAGTCTTTAAATGTCTTTTTCTCAGACTCGCTTCATCAAGTTATCTTTTTCAGACCTGAAATGTATATAAAAAAAGACTTATCTTTTAAATGGTGTTACTTGCTAAATGACTTTTCTGCTTTTATTTTTCACTCTAATGTCCACCTTCTAAGCAGCACCTTTTGGCACATGCTCATATACTGAATACATATATTCATGAACAATCAGCTATCACTGTCTAGATGTAAAATTAAAAACACATGTAGTCATACACTAAACTACTCTCTTTTTAACCCTTCCCCTAAAACCCACACAGTGAAATGAAGCTACATCAACTGATTAAGAACAAAGAGAATTATGCATAACTGGGGGTATGACTGCATACCTATATATAATGTGAATAAACCACACCCATGTTTGTGTACACACACACACACACACACACACACAACATATATATATATAATATATATATATATATAATATATATATAATATATATATATATATATATATATTATATATTAACATGAATGTGCACGCACCACACACACACACACACACACACACATGCATACACAGTAGTCAGTAACTTAAATAACCTTTCTCTGGAGCTCTGTAAGGTACAAGACATAAGTACAAACATTTCTGCATCAAATGTGTCTTATCACATACAATATCATCACAGAGTGCAGTCATGGAAATGAAGCTACATCAACTGATTAAGAACACATAGAATTATGCATAACTGGGGGCATGACTGCATGACCTATCAGTATATGATGTGAGTAAAAAATGTGTGTGTTTTTTAAGAGTTTTTTTTTTTTTTTTTTTTACATGAGAGCCCCAAAACACCCACCAGATGGCACAAGTTAAAAGAAATGGTTGGTTGGGTAACTGAAGATATCACCATGGGCTAAATCCAGACTTTGGTTGGATGACTGAAAACATCACCATGGGCTAAATCCTGACTGAGTCCTCTTTGGTTCCCTAGGCTAGTTCCCACTTCCCTGGGCTAGCTTAGTGGTTTTCTGGGCAAAGACAAATTCCTCTGGTCTAAATCCTCTGGGCAAAGTCAAATTCCTCTGGGCAAAGTCAAATTCCTCTGGTCTAAATCCTCTGGCTAAAGTCAAATTCCTCTGGTCTAAATCCTGAGTCCTAAAAAGCCCAAATCCTAACTGGGCTAAATCTTGAGTCCCCTAAGCAAAATCCTCACTCTCCTGGACTAAATCCACAGTCTACTAAATCCTCAGCCCCCTGGATGAAATCCACTAAATCCTCAGTCTCCTTCAGTCCTTGATTAAATCCACTAAATCCTCAGTCTCCTAAACCCTCAGTCCCCGGGACTAAATCCACTAAATCCTCAGTCTCCTAAACCCTCAGTCCCCTGGACTAAATCCTCAGTCCCCTTGAAAAAATCCTGTCTCCAAGGTTAAATCCTCAGTCTCCTGGACTAAAAATCTTCAGTCTCCAGGGACTAAATTCTCAGTCCACTCAGTCTCCCAGGTTAAATCATCAGTTTCCTGTCAGACTAAATCTTCAGTCCCCGAGGAAAAAATCATCAACCCCCTGGAAAAAAATCCTCTGTCTCCTGGGCTAAATCTTCAGTCTCCAGGGCAAATCCTCAGTCCCATGGACTCAATTCTCAGTCTACCTGGCCAAATTCTAAATTTAAGTCTCATTGACTAAACTCTGTCTTCAGGGCAAAACCCTCAGTCCCCTGGACTCAATCCTGAGGTCAATGTACACTTGAGTATTAACTTTCACTGACCAGTCCAACTAGGCTGATGATAGGGAAGATGATAAATGTTTAACTGTCAGCATTTTGAGCCTGTGACACTACTGCCTGCCTCCAGCACAAGTTCACCACACAATTGACTACATAAAAAAATGTCTGATTATAGATTATTAATATTATGTAAAATACCACTTGTTTAGTTTAAGAGCCTTATAAAAAAAAGCAGGAATTGCTTTGTCAGTTCTTGGATTTTTATGTCCAGTCAACCACACTGGCTCACCTCAGGATGAACCACATAATATATTCATAATTATCCAGTATATACCAGGTTGAAATACAAACCACCATATCACAAGTAGAAAGCTAGATCAGTCACAGTTCTACACACAACACAAACAGTAGTTAACACAACCAAGTCAAAGCAATCAATAATAATACTAATAGGCAAATCTCAATTTTTGCATTTATGGTGCCTGGTTCATAGCAGTGTTACTGTTATGAATCATATGATGCACATCAACACAAGTTTAGGAGCCTATATTCTGATGTCATGCCTGGCTTGTGCATTACTCATACTTCAGCTCTTCCCTGGCAGCCAGTGCTGAGATGAGATCAGCTGGTGGCAAGGCAGGTTTTGAATTAAAGATCATGTGAAAATGTCCATTATCTGATCATGACATATATATTCAACTGTTTATAATAATAATAATGGGTCATTTCTATAGGGCTGTATCTTATTGACAAGGATGAACACAGTGTACTTTTACAAGATCTACAAAATGTATAATTATTATTAAAACCTCAAAAATAATCTATAATCGTAATTACTGTATGTATCCCTTGCACACACTTCACCCCCACCCACCAACATATACATGGGTGCACCGAATGAATGTAATGGGAGATGGACGGGTAGGAGGGCAAAAAAGAGGAAGGCAGAATTGAAATCACTTGTTGTACTTGTAGTATTGTTTGTAGAGGTGAGCTTTTAATGTAGTTTTGAAGACCTGGAAGGACTGAATGTGACATGTCAGAAGACAGAAAATTCTGTTGCTTTGGAACACAATAACAGAAACTGAGAAAGAGCACTGGCCAAAGGTTTTTGTTTTAACATGAGGGATTTGCACTGGAATAACTGCCCGGATGGGGTGCACACAGTAGGAAGGTCAGTGAGATAGGCATTTATTTCACTTTTTTGTTGTTTGGCGTTTGCTGTGCTGCCATGGTGATTTGAAAATTGTACATGTACATGTAAATTGACTATGGCAGCAGTAGTGCTTTGATTGGGGGGGGGGGGGGGGCAGAGGTGCACATAAGATGTTATATATATATATATATATATATATATATATATATATATATATAAATTATAAATATAATGTATTACAGTTATTGTATTTTCAGGGGGACAATGGGAGACATAATAAATACACACATACATGCTCACGCTAGTGTCAGAAAGACAGTATACCACACACACACACCAATAACAACAACAACAAAAAACATTGACCAATCAAAAATGACTGAAACCGCAATGGTCATGAATATTTGCTTCACTCCTAGTCCTATTAGTTTTAATCCCTCTTCACTGTATAATTACCGGGAAATTGTTAATTGCACCCTCTCAGGATGCATGGAAAGAGTCTAGTGTTTGTAACTCAGGCCAGCTGCAGTCATGGATAAATTTATATCCTGGTGAGCCACCAACAGCACAACAACAACAAAGCCTAGAAATCTTGTCTAGAAACCCTCCACATCAAATTCAAAGAAACATAATCCGTTAACGAACTATCTCCGTTGCTAGTACTACGCCTGGCACGTCCTGCTCCTACAACTAGAGCGCTGGCTTCTAAGATACAAAGGTCGTTGAGAGTTCAGTTCGCCTGCACTGAAAGAGGACAAAGTCAATTTTGGACTAACTGTAACGCAACCTTTCATCTTGGGGGGAAGGGGATCCAAAACATAAATGTTTTACCATTGCAAACATAAATTCCGTGACATGGGTTAATATGTGTTTCCAAAGCAGAAAACTCTTCAACCAATCTCAATGGTTGGTTGATACGGACATTTGGTAACAAACTAGGCTAGCTCTACGAGTCTACTGCACACAGTAGCAGACGACCTGTTCAGTTGACTGCCACCCCTGAGAATCAGTCAAAAGTTCGCTACAGACAGTTCCTTCAAATACAAAAACAAGCTGAGAAATCAGATGCCTGTTAGTGTTACCGTCCACGAAAAGAAAAGGAAATCTAAATACAAGAAAACACAAACAAATTCTCAAACTTACCAGCGCAGCCTTTACGAAATCAGACATATTGACGACCCTGCCAAGTCTCGCATGAGAAAGAAAATGAAAGAATGCACGTGACTATCCGCGAGACAGTACGAGACGACAGCATGGCGGAAGTCAGAAGATGTCAGCGAGATGCAAAAATGCTTTGCCTGGGGTAAGATTTTTACCACGATCGGCAGCGTTTCAAAAAAGCGGAGTTACTTATTACTTAAGCTGTTCTTATAAGTAATTAATGCATGTGTAATAATTCAAATGCCTACACAATGCGTGGAGGCGTCTTTTGTTGGATAGTGACCACAAGGAAAAATCGGACTGATGTTTTGTTTGGCAGCTAAAAATCAAGTGCCGATTTTATAATGAGAGGACTTCGAGAGACGTGACTTTATGAGTGTCACTTTGTGAGTTATTCGGTGATCACATACTTAGTGCCATTATACAGAATGGTAATCGACATTCGCTGTCAGTTACTGCCAGTGTTTACCTGTCACTATGCCCGTTCCTTGAGTCATCAACATAAGAATCGGATTAGGATCATTCATGGCCACTGTGCTTTTCATTACTCTTTGCAATACCCGATAGTTTTGATGGCTTTCTTACGCTCGATGTTTGTCCAAGCGCATTAGGCACCAGCTGACACTGGTATTCAGTGCACTGCCGTACAAATCGAACAGGGGTGTACGTCTGATGTGGGTCATGTTTGTAGTACACATAACGGTTAAAGTCTGATCACGTTTTACTTTAATAACTTGAGAAAAGTTGAGAGAGAAATGTTTGATTATTTCATCCTCCCCTCCCAGTGTCTGTGTTATTGCATTTTACAACATCCACTTTTCCAAACCTTCCAACAGTCCTATGTACCTTCCGTTGGTAAAACTAAGTTAAGAATACAATTACCACTCAGCCAAGTCACTTCTGTTTTTGCAAGTGTTTTGCTTCTGTTGGCATATTTGGAGTACTGTTTGGTATATGTATGTATTAGAAGTGTTAAGGGCTCTGATCTGTGCAACTGGCTTTAGTGGCCAGATTCAACACATTCTTCTATTCCTTTATTGTTGGTGTCTTTTGGTCTGTATGGCGACATTGCCACTGCTCTTGCAGTTGCACACAAGGGAGGTAAACCGTAAAGGTAGATTAACATTGATCCCATATGTATTATATATATGACACCGCTGTCCTGAAACTGACTTTTAATTTCACTCAAGCACCAAATCCATCATCTTAATATTAAGCAGTCTTTTTTGCTGAATATATTTATTTATTCAAAATGATGATCGGAAAACCACCATTGCCACACCATGCTTCTTTTCTTGCTTTCATGGCTTCATACTTTTTATCTGCATACTTTAAAACGTGTGTGAAAAGGCTTGCGGCAAAAGACACCAACATACATAACTTGGTGTTTTACACCCAGTCAACCAGTGCGGTTACATCAGGGTGAAGGGCACCAACAACTGGTCAGTAAAACTGATTGTGTGGATAAAGGGGAGCCCAGTAACTTTTATATCAGTCACTGATTTAGTATCTCAAAAGTGCCTAAAAAGCAAAACATCAGCACATACCCAAGTGATCTGGCCTGAGTGCATGCTGTTTTTATTCATCTTAGTGTTTACCATTCCTTCACTCACTTTGAAATTTGATTGAATGCATGCTGAACAACAGAATGTTTAATTTTAGTGAAGTTTTCTTTTTACATTCTATCGTCAGTATTACAATTTACATTATGATTATATTCATCTGTAATAATGATCACCATAATGTGTATACTGTGTGTATGTGTTGTAACTGTGTTATTCAGAAGAATAAAAAATAAAAATAAATCTGTAACTATCCTGCAACAAAATTAGCATTGAACAGTGTACACAGGTGTTGAGAATAGATTTATCCTGATTTAAGCTCCATTATAAATGACAGTGGTTCTGTTACAGTGTTAGCTCTTATTTTTATTATCCTGATTTAAGCCCCATAATGACTAGCTATTATTACTATTATTATTATCCTGATGTAACCTTTTTTAAGCTCCAAAATGACAGGCTGATTACACTGACCTGGGCGGGAAAAAATAAATAAATAAAGCTGATTAATGCTTTGTCCGTTTCTGTTCTTCAACTCAAGTCTTTGCTGAATGTTATGCCTGGCATTAGAAGTTAGAACCAGCAAATAATCAGTTGCAAGCTGGTGCACTGGCTTCAGAAGTGGCAAACCATTTCAGTGTTCAGTAAAAGTACTGAAACACTATTAACATATTCTTTTTCCAAAAACACTCATGACAAATTGAGATAATCATAATAAAACACCGATGAGAAAATCCAAAAAAAGCAGTTTTCAGTTCTGTAGATTATACTGCTTTAGTGCTTGGTTTACATACATGTGTGCACATTTTTCATTTCTGCATTATTTGCTATTAAAAAGTGATCAAACTGATTAGGATACATGTGTGATTGTGAGCACGTGTGTCTATACGTCATTGCATGTCTGGTTTTCAACTTTGTCACTTGTGTGAGTGCATGTATGTTTAATCATGGACAATTCAGTTCAGTTCAATTTTTTTTTAAACTTTAATCTTCCCACAAGGGGCAATTTTGTTGTGGTCATGGCAGGCTCGTAAAATAATAATACATAAGTTAAGAGAACAATATAACAAACACAACACCATCAACAAAGAGTCTTACTTTGACAAGGTAGTATAATAAAAACAATCAATTAAAGTACCACACACAGCAATTAAAACAATATCACACACACACACACTCCATGGCACAGTCACACACACACACCATGGCACAGTCACACACACGCACCATGGCACACACTGTGGCACAATCGCACACACACACTGTGGCACAGTCACACACATGCACAAACACACACACACACTTCATGTATACATATATGCACTTCATACTGCGACTGGCATAAATCTATTCGTCTTGCAAATGGGGCGTGTAAGACGACGACCTGATGGGAGAGTAGTAAATTCCTGGTTTAAAATATGGTCCTTCTTCATTAAAACAGAGCGGACTTTCCGTAAGCTCTGCTGTTCACAGAAAAGAGGCAGGTCTCTCTGGGGCACTGCAGTTATCTTGGAGGCGATACAGACAATTCTTTCCAGGCTGTTCCTGTTCTTCATTCCCAAGCTGTGAAACCAGCGGATGAAAAAGAATGACAGAACACTCAGTAAAGGATTTGTAAAAAAAGAGTTAAAATCTTTTGGTCAGCAGAGAAATAATTTGGCTTTCACAAGAGATACAGCCGCTGTTGCCCCTTCTTTACAATAATGGTGCCACGGTACTTTTATTTACTAACAATTTCAACTTCGTTATTGTGGATAATTGTCTTCCCAGGACTGTGTTCTTGCCTCCGAAAATCAACAATCATCTCCTTGGTTTTAGTCACGTTTAGATCTAAATAACAGTTGTCGCACCAGTCAAAATATTCAGTTAAGGCGGGTCCATGGTACTGATCAGATCCCTGAAGTAGTGATAGTAGAATATATATATATATATATATATGTAATGGTGTGGAGTGGTAGAAGGACAGGACAGTGACCCAGGCAGCGGAGTCGGTCAAAATGGAGACCACAGCAGGCGAACGGCAGCAATCAGGCTTTACTCTACAGCAGCAGACAACTTTCTCAGCACACCCAAAATCCTCACGCGCACGCATAGATAAGAGAACTGCACGGGCCGCAAAGAACACACGCTATCGCTACAATGAAATCAGCCCTCTGGACCACAAAATGGCTGACAATTGTGTTTGCTTGGCCCGCACAAATACAGTTTCCTCAACAATAACTAAACTAATTAAAACATGAAATACATCAAATAAAAGCTACCAGCGTCCTCGCTGAGTAAAAACACCAATCTGTCAGGCGACGTATTTAACGTAACAACCTAGACAGGGCTAAGACGATCTCCGGCTGAACCGGAAAACAAAATCAAGATCCTTTGACTAACATATATTTAATATGAGAGTCCGCAACTTCAATAAGACCAAATCAGAGGCGGCATTATGCCTTAGATCAACAGAGGGTTGTTATTTAAACAATAATCCTCTAATATCTACAACCTACTGAAAAAGGCCTATACATGTATGTACTGCAGCAACTGGTCACTGAGTTATCATATTTCACAATCCATTTAGATCACAAAAATCCACACTATTTGCCAGCAAAACAGGTAGTTACACTAGAAGATTTGCATTTAAACAAAATTCTCCTAAGTACCAATGTTTTCCGACACTATTGTACCTACAACTTGAAAATAGCCAAGATAAAAATATACCATGAAAATGACCTAGTAATACAAATGGCATCTGACATAAAAATCATGAACACAGTTTAAAAATACAATCATCACACACATGTCATGTCAACAAAACAACTAATTTCAACACACTCATGGTACTGTGCTGGGTAACTTTGAGGTCAGGTTACTTATTGTTCTTCTCTGCCAGACGCCGCGAGCGTCTAGGCAGAGGCACAGGTGGAACCACAGGTTGCACTATTGGCACCGCAACAGCAGCAGGAGCTAGTCTGCAGTTGTAAAATGCAGTTCATTGTCACCGTCTGACTCCCAGTCACTGACGTCTGGCCGCGGAGATGGAGACTGCTGGTCAGCGTCGACGACAAAAGGAGTGGTGGCCGGCATGTCTTTTCGGTGCACCTTACGCTCAAGGCCACCTGGGTTTCTGCTCCAGCGGCAGGGTACGCAGCAGACTGCATGGAGCGGTTGAACCACTCCCACTGGGAGTTTTCTTGAGGGTGGGACGGCGTCGGTGGTGCTGGAGGCTAGCCGGGATCGTCAGTTGTGGTACGACGTCGATGGTGCTGGTGGCTAGCCGGGGTCGTCGGTTGTGGTACGACGTTGATGGTGTTGGTGGCTAGCCGGGGTCGTCGGTGGTGCTGGTGGCTAGCCGGGGTCGTCAGTTGTGGTATGACGTCGGTGGTGTTGGTGGCTGGCCGTCATCAGCTGGGTTGTCTGCTGCGGTCTGGGCTGTGGTCACTGAAACCTGCTGTGGTCTCGGGTCGCTCCGCTCATCCTGCTCTAGCAGCGCCAAGTTGTAATGGAGTGGTAGAGCCGCGTAGAAGGACAGGACACAGGCAGCGGAGTCAGTCAAAATGGAGACCACAAAAGGCGGCGACGGCAAACAGGCTTTACTCTACAGCAGCAGACAACTTTCTCAGCACACCCAAAATCCTCACGCGCACGCATAGATAAGAGAACTGCACGGGCCGCAAAGAACACACGCTATCGCTACAATGAAATCAGCCCTCTGGACCACAAAATGGCTGACAATTGTGTTTGCTTGGCCCGCACAAATACAGTTTCCTCAACAATAACTAAACTAATTAAAACATGAAATACATCAAATAAAAGCTACAGTTACAACCTTTTAAACCGTATAAACAAAATGTACACACATGACTTATTTAATTTACAACAAGAGTGGGAAGCGTGGCTTGCACCTATCTATAAGCAGATTCGTACATCTAAATCATAACTAACACAATGTACAAAATATAACTGTTAATAAAACTTACATCAGAATAAAGAACACGCTACCACGGTTAAAATGGTACATAACAATTACAATACAACGCTCTGTAAGAGAAGCAAGACACACTCAAAGACTAGTACTAAAACAATCGGTGTGAACTTTCACCTGGGGCGTGTTATTTTAGTCGCAACAGCGCTGATAGTGATACCAAGTAGTCTATGAATACAATTTAGCTTCTACAGTACACAAGACTCAATAAGTTAATTTCAACCCAAAATAAACACTAAACATGAAGTCAGCTAAGCAAAATACTATACGACAAAGCATTGATCGACACAGAATTACTTTCATCGAGTCAAAACAACGATTCACTACTATTCACTAGTACTAAACAGAGAACGCGCCATGCAGACGACGGCTATAAAAAGAATGGACCTAGAGAGGAATCGGCAACTGATTAAGCTCGATCCTGCGTCTAAATAAGATCTAAATAAACATTCTAAGATGCCAAATTATATTCCACATGACTTAGTGCATAAAAAGGACTAGGTGAACAAAGAGTAGGTAAACAAACAAGCGGTCAAAATATTAAGGGAGTAAACAGATTTGAAAATGGCGCGCACCAGCGCTATCGCCGGTCGGCTGTGTGAAGGCCATGTGGCGTTACGCAACACGCAGCGCTTCAAAACAAAAGCGTCGTCTGCTCCGGTTCCCGGGTTACTAACAGTACAGTAATGAAATTGCATGGATCTGATAACCGGGGCGGGATTATTGTAAAAACGTACAAAGAGCACTTGCTCACATATATATATATATATATATATATATATATATATATATATATATATATATATATATTGTGATGCATTTGATTTGTTGTGCATTTCACTTTTATGGGATATTCTGTTTTGACAACATTTGTGGTGTTTGCATAATTCAGTTAATTGTGATGGGTTAATGATCTGATATAGACTATGCATGTGGTGTTTTAAATGTTTGCTGCCATACATGATACAGGGACATTAGAGTCTGATGGGTATATACTTTAATATTATATATATATACTACTGGAGAGTTGGGTAGACTTAGTAATAATGATGATAAAGGGGATTACTATGGTACTTGTCTGCCACACAGGATGGGAGTCCAGAGCACTTTACACTTATAGTAACACTAGCAACACACACACACACACACACACACACACACACACACACACACACACACACACAAACAACGCATGCACACACACACACACACAGACCTAGGGACTGGGAGGTAGACGTGGCTGTAAAAGGATGTGTGACTATCTTCATTCTGGAAGATCAGAAATAGTTGACTGTCACTATTGGCACTAGTGCCAACATTCACAAAAAGAATGAAAATACACAAAAGGTTAGCAAATCTAAGACAAACAATTTGAACAGGACTGAACAAAACACTGCAAACTGTCAGCATGGGTGTCTTTTGTCCAACAAAAGTATATACTTAAATGGTAGAACTAGAAGAACTGCAGGAAGACAGGAACAGTAGAATACTAGAAATATTTGTTTTTAATTTTATTGGGGAGATTCACAGTCCTAAAATAATTACTTGTTGGTGATCATTGTTAGTATTAGGAGAAAATCCATCATCCCCTACCCCCAAACACAGTTAAAAAAAAACTTTCTTCTAGTAGTTACACCCTTTCACTGTTTTTTGGGGTATCATAACAGTTTTAAGGTTTGTCCATTCCCAGGACAAAAGCATGATCTGTGCTGAAAATTACACATCAGTCTGTTTTGTCTTTATACCCCCCCCCCCCCCCCGCCCCCCAAGCTGTGGGGGTATACTGGAATCCCTGTGTCCATTTGTCTGTGTGTCTTTGTCTGGAAGATATATCTCTCTTCTGAACTGCTCAGTGTTTTGGAACCTAACCTTTGATGTGGTGGCATAATGAGCTAGAGTATCAACTATCATGCAGATTTAAAAAAAAATAATAATTGATATTCAGGGTCAAGGTCACATTGAGGGCTTATCAATTTATATATAATGTAATCAGAATATGACTGCTTCTACTATACCTTCTGAGCTGATAATTATCTTGCAACCAAACTTAGTTCAACTGTAGATCATCAAGTCAAAGTGTCCAGTGAAAATGCTGGATTGCTTTGTTCATGGTCAATGTCACAGCGAAGATTCAAAATTTCAGTTAATGATATGAGTCTGACCATTTTCTTGTTGAGACTCAACGTGATGTCTTTGTGAGGTTACTTGATAGTTGCCTTTTGTTTTGTTTTTCAACTAAACTGCATGTCTTTGTGAAATGCTGCAGGTGACAGGGTGTGAGGGACTGATGTCCAATGGTCAGTGAATCAAGACAGGGCATTGGACGATGGCCAGCAAAACCACCCCAAGCCCTTCTAGAATTCCCGTTCCTGTTAGGTCCACGCCGGCAGCCACTCCTATTTCAGCGTGCTATGCTGTGCGGGAAGTCGGTGATGTTGCCAACGTGGTCAGTAAATGTCATGATGCGAAGCTGTACTCTGCTGGTGAAAATGGAGTGGTGACTGACAGCTCCAAATCGCCTGTTGTCTCACCACACAGTGCTGGCAGCAAAGGGAAAGGCTTTGAAACTTTTCTCATGACTGGAGACATGATCATTCGCACCACCCCTCCTCATCAGAAGTCACGGGGTACAGAAGACTCCCCTTCCCCAAGTCTCAAGCGGAAGGATGTCTGTGACGGTGGTGGCAGTTCACCCAGAGAGAGAATGTATGCTGTGGATAATGCACACAGAATGATGGCGCCAAAATCACAAGTGACACAGATGGCCAACATGGAGAACGATGCCAAACTCGTGGCTCCTGTTCCCAGAGCACCAGTGGCGAGTTTTGAAGAACTGTCAGACATGTCACAGTCCTCCTCCTCAGGAGAGTTCATGGAGAACACGAAGCAAAGCAGCGGTGACAGCTACTCTCCAGAAAGCCCTACGCTGGTGGCCGACACCTCTCGACTGGATGAGGCACTAGAAACGCTGGGCAAGCTGGGGTCATTGCTGCCGGGCAGTGAAGCCAACAGCGCTGACAATACACTTCACGAACCGCCCAGTTCCGGAGACAGTGGAGTGCTGCAAGACAGCAATGGGTCTGACTCAGATACAACGGACAATAAAATTGCTGATGAGGATTGTGCTCAGAGAGTGATGACCACCAGCATGAGTGAGGAGAAGATTGTGAGTGACGTTTCCAAGGCGGACACCAGCAACCGGCCTCTGGTGCGCACCAGCAAGAGTCACGAGAACTATTTACAGACGGAGGCGGGGTTGTCGCTGGTGGCCATTGACATTGACGACAATATGGCCTACTCCCTGGACACCCTCACCTACCAGGACAGCAACTCGGATTCGTCCAGCGAGAAGGTGGGTGAGGGGGTGCAGCAGGCACGCAGCCTTCACAACTCCCCAGAGAAGAGAGTGACAGACAGTGCAGTGGTAGCGGATGGGGACCGGGAGTTCATTCCCAGCTTCATCAGCCTGCAGGACTCCAAGCCAGTCAAACTCAAACATAAATACCACGACGAGGGCTGGATCAACGGGGACGCCGACGGTCGCGATCAAACTGGGGACAGCCTCAGCCCCCGTTCCCAACACAACCAGGGCAGTTCATCCACAGAGGGTGACTCGGACGTTATGCAGCTGAGCATTCGCAGTGATGACTCCGACCTGGAGAGTCTGTACCACCAGCCATCAAAGGGTGTTGATCAGCCCTCTGCCGCTCGTCTCGCCAAAAGACTGTTTCATCTAGAAGGCTTTCGCAAATCTGACGTCTCACGGCATCTGTCAAAAAAGTAAGGCTTAGGATTCAGTTTTAAACTATAATTAGTCATTGCTTGTAGAGTGTGCATTTGTCTGTTGTGCTTCTCAGGAATTACCTGCAATTTGGTCACAAATAGTGCATAAAATTAATGGTTGTAACTTGTATGTTGACTGTGTCTTTGGCAACAAGATAGTAATATAAAGTATAGTGGATCATGTGTGCCAATTATGTCTCCAAAGGAATGACTCCAGTAACATTAAATTTATGCTATAAAGGGGACCATGTAAATAATCAATGGTGGGATACATCAGTGTATGTCTGTTGTGTCCCCCCTACAATGACTTCAGACCGTGTCAGTAAGTAATGTTTGTGTGTCAACTGTGTCCTTCCAGGAATGACTTTAGCAATCTGGTGGCAGAGGAATATCTCAAGTTCTTTGATTTCCGTGGGGACAGCCTAGACACTGCCCTGCGAAAGTTCCTGCATCAGTTCTGTCTCACTGGCGAAACCCAGGAACGAGAACGAGTCCTTGCTCATTTCTCACGCCATTTCATGGAATGTAACCCCGGCGCTTTCAATTCTGAGGGTAGGTTTGGTGAGGATGGGTGATGGAGTGTTATACTATAGGGTAGGTTTGGTGAGGATGGGTAATGGAGTGTTATACTATAGGGTAGGTTTGGTGAGGATGGGTGATGGAGTGTTATACTATAGGGTAGGTTTGGTGAGGATGGGTGATGGAGTGTTATACTATAGGGTAGGTTTGGTGAGGATGGGTGATGGAGTGTTACACTGTAGGGTAGGTTTGGTGAGACTGAGAGTGAGTGATGGAGTGTTATAGAACTTATACTGTAGGGTAGGTTTGGTGAGGATGGGTGATGGAGTGTTATACTGTAGGGTAGGTTTGGTGAGACTGAGAGTGAGTGATGGAGTGTTATACTGTAGGGTAGGTTTGGTGAGGATGGGTGATGGAGTGTTATACTGTAGGGTAGGTTTGGTGAGACTGAGAGTGAGTGATGGAGTGTTATACTGTAGGGTAGGTTTGGTGAGGATGGGTGATGGAGTGTTATAGGGTAGGTTTGGTGAGGCTGAGAGTGAGTGATGGAGTGTTATACTGTAGGGTAGGTTTGGTGAGGATGGGTGATGGAGTGTTATACTGTAGGGTA
This sequence comes from Alviniconcha marisindica, assembly GCA_018857735.1. Lineage (NCBI taxonomy): Eukaryota > Metazoa > Mollusca > Gastropoda > Provannidae > Alviniconcha > Alviniconcha marisindica. Next base: position 73,016 of record JABMCL010001116.1, on the reverse strand, counting down.
GGTTTGGTGAGGGTGAGTGATGGAGTGTTATACTGTAGGGTAGGTTTGGTGAGGGTGGGGGTTATAGGGTAGGTGTGGTGAAGATGGGTTGTGGAGGGTTAAATACACAATATTTTTGGTGATGGATAAGCTAGACGAGGGAGACAAAACTGAGAACATTTTTTTTTTTAAATTCTAGTACTGGCAAAGCAGTATGATTTATCTGTATAAATGCAAAATGGAAAAACAGCTTCCAAACGATATATATTCAGGAAAAAGTTGTTATACAGATTTATACAAAGTAGAGGAATATATATAGTGCTAAGACTGTGTAAGAGGAGCTGCTCATATTCAAGTTTCTCATCCAGGTTGGAGCCTTACAAACCTTTTTTGGCAGACTTATGTTCTCAACAAAAAATGTCCTACACTCCATACATATTATGTTTAATCTCAAGCCGATGTAGTCTTCAAATATGCATCTACTTTTCGTTACCCAGTATGTTCTTTCATTTTACATTTATATCACTTATGTTGAATGCATCAGTGCCGCATCTCCTCAAATGCCTCGTGTATGGATCATTGTAATCACAATAATGAAGATATAAAAAGAAAAAAAAGGAGGGTGGATTTTGTGATGATGTTTTCTCACACCGTTTTCTTTGTTCCCCAGATGCTTGTCATACTCTAACATGTGCAATAATGTTGCTGAACACTGATCTTCATGGACAGGTGGGTTGCTAACTTCATCATTTATTTAGCTATGTAGGTACTTTGCAGGGATGATGTACACAGGTAGCTGTCCTATCAGTGTCACTGTCACACAAGCTTAAAGACACCCTCTTTCTCTTGAGTTTCCCACTTCATCAGGTTCAAATGTATCAAAGTGTACTTTTCATTTAGGCATGTGGGATCTGAGGGGGTGGGGTGGGGGGTTCAATTTGAACTTTACTTAGCATTTTGCTGATTGTCCTAACTGGGGAAAAGAGAGGTGCTAACTTTGACCCCTTGTCCTGACTAGGGAGAACTGCAGCCACTACTAACTTAAGCAGCTGTCCTAATAGGGAAAATAATTGTGCACAGTGATAATTTTAGCAATTGTCCTAACTGGGGGGTGGGGGAGGGGGGGAATTGCAATCACTGCTAACTTTCAGCAGTTGTCCTGACTAACAAGAAAAGAGAGAATTGCAGCAATTTCTAACATTAGCACTTGCCCTAACAGGCAAAAAGAAGTGTGCCCAGTGCTCACTTTTAGCAGCTGTCCTAATGGGGGGAGGGCTTGAAGTCGCTGCTAACCTTTAGCAGTTGTCCAATGTGGGCTAAAAAGAGAACTGCAGCCAGTGCTAACTTTCAGCAACTGCCAGACTAGGAACAAACAACTAAATCTCAGCAGCTGTCTAAAATTAGAGGGAGAGAGAGAGAAGAATTACAGCCTAATCATAGATGTGCTGTGTTCCAATTCACCCTGATGTAGCTGTCATGGCTGACGGTGCATTAAAAATCAATTATTTAAGATCTTTCTTTGTTCCAGAATATTTCTTAGGAAAGTATAGTTCTTAGTATTTGATATGTTAAATGCTTGAGGCTGCATTTATCATGTTTCAAAATACTGATGGCATGTGTAGTTGTCATAATGTCAATGGCTGTAGAGATAAATTTAAAGCATATTTATTTTGTTCCAAATTACTCAGAGGAAAATTACATCAGCATTACATCTTGTGTCAGCAACTGGTGCATTACATTTTAAAAGACTTTGAACTGTGTTCCAGAATATTGGGAGGAAGATGACATGTGCAGACTTCATTGAGAATCTCTCAGAACTGAATGATGGAGAAAACTTTCCCAAAGAAGTGTTGAAATCCATCTTTCAGTCCATCAAGACAGATGCCATTGAGTGGGCTGTGTAAGTTCAGTTTCTTTGTGTTCAGAGATTGTATTGTAGACTAGAGTGAAGTCAGATCCCCGCTGCCTGCTCCACGCACCACTGAGGCTCCATGTACTTCTTGTGGTGTTGAACCAAGTTGTCATTGTCCTTGGTCCATTTCCTGCTGAGGAATATGAGTATAACTATAACTCTTTGTGTGCATGTGCGTGTGTGATGAAATGAGCATATTCTCATGTTTTTGTAAGCGTGCCAGACTCAGACTAGATAAATAATCAGTTGTTATTATGATTATGATGTATCTGGTTTTTGTTGGTGTATAAGCTGTTGCAGAAGGTACTGTAATGCAACCAGTCTTGGTTCCACCATTACTAATATAGATAACCAGTGTGAGCCTCACCACAAGCTGTTGTACACCAGTCTATAGCCTCTGTCAGTTAAGGTATGGGTAATATATTGGAATCACTGTGTCTGTGCTTCAGTGTGTCCCAATTTTGACCTGACAGTTTTGTTGCGTGAGACAAGCCACCTTGTTTTGGTTGGTCCACTAGTTGTTGTGTGTGACATGGCACATTAGGTCTGTTTGTTAGCAGTTGTGTGTGGGGCAGTGAGATTAGTGAGAAGAGTGGATGTGTTTGCAGGGATGACAGCGTGGTGGAAGATGCGCAGACTGACGAGGGCATCGCTGGTCCTGCCCAGCACAGTGCTTCAGCCATGGCCCACATAGGGGGAGCTAACCCCTTCCTGGACGTAAGAAATCAGTTGATGTGCTGTACTGACCCAGTGTGTTTCTGGTCTGTTTGAGTTGGAAACGAACTTGATGATGGTACTGGTGTTGGAAATTGTAGAATATTTTTCAATTTTGGATTTTGTGAAGCCAAAGTCCAACATGGACAGACATCAATATTACATTTTTCAAATCAACTGTGTTCACAGTCGGAAGGTACTTTCAGTACTGTGGTACATTCTTGAAATGGGTGCAGAAAATGTCGAAAAAAACAAAAGCTACCATTTTCAAATCAGTTTCCAGCATCAGGCCAACGTAAACACTTAATGACTCAACACTGTCATCTCACTGAGTGTTATTTTTAATGGTTCTCAGAGCAATATAGCACACAAAGTCACAATACACGTAGAAGGCACACATTACAGTGGAAGACTGATTCACAGTACATCTCTGATAATTATATGTCACCCCTAAGTGGTGGTTGTACTTGCAGCTTTGGAGAACAACCCATATATGTGATGTTTACAGTGAGTTCCTGTTTTGCCAGGTGTATGACACCTGTGATACTGACGCTGCGTATTTTGTTGTTGTTGGTAAGTTTGCAGGTATAGGGTGATGCTTATGATGGGTTTATGTTTTGCCAGGTGTACAGTACATGTGATATTGATGATGAGTTCTTCTTTTTTCTCCAGGTGCCAGACCCCAACAAGACAGTGGAGTACAAGAAAGGTTACGTCATGCGCAAGTCCTGTATGGAGCCTGGAAGACGGAAAAGTCAGTTGCACTACATGCTACTCTTTCTTGTTTGTGTCATTTGAGGGTCAGGTGGAAAGTGTTGTAGTTTTCTTGTTTTCACAAGTAACCAGATATCAGTCATGCTATTTTTCTTTTCTTTTCACATGGAACCAATGTTAGTCAAGGTATTTTTCTTGTTTGAATCACAAGTAACCAGATGTCAGTCATGCTACTTTTTCTTCTATTGTCACATGTAACCAGAAGTCAATCATGCTATTTTTCTTCTATTTTCTCATGTGACCAGATGTCGGTCATGTAATAGTGCATGTGCTGCTAGCTGTTGAATGTTTTTCAATGAGGGATAAGTCAGTCTAAAACAAAACAAAAACTGCCATGGTCTTTACAGTGGAATAGCCACTTCAGGTAAGCAGATCAGATGGATAATTTGAGAGAGAAGGTATGACTGCCTTTGGACTGACATGAAAAATGAGTGTGTACTGGTCAGTGCCACGGCTAGACTGCCCATTTAACTATCAGAGTTGCTTACAGCAACAACTATAACATTGCAATCTTCTTGCATATGGTAAATGTCATAAATGTGAAATCTGGCACAATGATAGTTTTGATTGAGATTTTAGTAAGTAAATATGTTGCTTAACGTCAACAGAAACCACAAGGCTTATTAAGGATGGCATTTGAGTTTTTATTGAGCTTTGTCCATTTATTCTACCAGGGATGTGGATGGATGTAGGGACTATTGTACCAGCAATGTTGAATGGATTGCAGATGTGGATGGGAGTAGAGACATTGGACGAGCAATGGGTGTAGGGACGTTGGGACAAACAATGAGGATGTGGATGGGTGTAGGGAAGTTGGGACAAACAGTGTCGATATGGATCAGTGTAGGGACATTGGGACAAGCCATGTGGATGTGCATGGGTGTAAGGACATTGGGACAAGCAGTGTGGATGGGTGTAGGGACATTGGGACAAGCAGTGTGGCTGGGTGTAGGGACATTGGGACAAGCAGTGTGGATGGGTGTAGGGACATTGGGACAGCAGTGTGGATGGGTGTAGGGACATTGGGACAAGCAGTTTGGATGGGTGTAGGGACATTGGGACAAGCAATGTGGATGGGTGTAGGGACATTGGGACAGGCAGTGTGGATGGGTGTAGGGACATTGGGACAGGCAGTGTGGATGGGTGTAGGGACATTGGGACAGGCAGTGTGGCTGGGTGTAGGGACATTGGGACAAGCAGTGTGGATGGGTGTAGGGACATTGGGACAGGCAGTGTGGATGGGTGTAGGGACATTGGGACAGGCAGTGTGGATGGGTGTAGGGATGTTGGGACAAACAATGTGGATGGGAGAAGGGACATTGGAGCAAGCAACATGGATGGGAGAAGGGACATTGGGACAAGCACCCACAAGTGACCTGGGGTTTACTTCTCTGAAGCTGGCTTGGGTACTGGGACAACAACAGAATTTTTTTTGGGGGGGGGGGGGGGGCAATTTGTACAGTGCATGTACTGTCAACAGATAATAACCAACTATTTGTGGAGCAGCAAATTCAGTAAAACCTATGATGATGCTAAAAGTGATTTTGTTGCAGCCCCGTTTGGCAAGCGAGGTTGGAAGATGGTGTACACTGTTCTGCGCGACCTGATCCTCTTTCAGTATAAGGATGAACACCAGGTCAAGAAGGGGCAGTTTGTGGAAAGCGCCCACAATGTGGTTCGAATCCACCATGCTCTGGCCACCAAAGCCACTGACTACACCAAGAAACAACACGTCTTCCGCTTGCAGACCGCTGACTGGGCAGAGTTCCTCTTCCAGACTGGGTAAGCTGCTCTCAAGTTTGTATGTCAACATTAAAAAAAAGGGTGTTTGAGGTGGGGTGGGGGGAGATACCCATTCTGTCTGGAATGCATTCTTTTGGGCCACGTACTGCAGGGCTGCATAAATGTGCATGCCTGATCGCCCAAAGTGGATAGAAAAAGAAAAAGGAGCTGGGCAAGTTGAGACCCAAAAGTTCCAGCACGTCAGGCAAGTCATGATTTTGCATTCTGCATTGTGATGACAGTTTCTCTGAATTTGTGAAACTGTTCAGTTGTCTAAAGAATGTGAGCAATGTTGCATGTTAACCCACTTGGCCCCAGACCGCCCATCACCGCCCACTCTTTTGCCTTACCTCGCAACCCCAGACCGCCCGGTAGCGGCCGGCTAGAAGACGATCCATACTAGCATCTCGGTTTATGCAAATAGGAATGGGATTCTCACGAGACTTGTAGCCTCGTTTCCGCTATTGTTTACTACTTCCGGCAATGTCCTTTGTTCAAAGTTCGGTTGAGTTTGAGAGATGCTGTGAATTTTCAAAGTTGCAAGATGGACACATGATAGATGCATGAAAATAAACAAAAGCCCTACTGTTAGCATGTGGCATCAGAGCTTCATCCTTTGAGATTTGAACTGCAAATTTGACTCAGTCGCTTACCATGGGCATCCTTACAAACTCACGGAGCTTCATCTTTGGAGTTTTAAACTGGAAAGTTTGCAAAGTCAGTTACCCCGTAGGTACCCAAAAACCTGACATTCAGATGCGGATATTTCTGAGATAGGATTTTTTTTTTAATGCTTTTATTTTTGTGTGAAAAAAATCAAAACCAGTTGAATATACAAGAACACTGTATTCGCAAACTGGGAAAAATACGAAGTGAGCCGAAACTTTTGTTTGGTGTTTATTATTGATTTTTAAAGTTGTATACTGGGATCATTTGACACAGTTACTTCCCTTTGCTGGGGATTTTGTAGCAAAAGGGCAGTGGCTGGTCTGGGCCAAGTGGGTTAATGCAGTCATCACCATTTTAAAGCGCTAAAAAGAGGCAGGGTTCTTGGAGTCCCTGTTTGCTTCATTCTTTCTCGTACTGTTTTGCGCATTTTTTTCTCCTTTTCTGTTTTAAAGATTTACAGTTATGCATTAATAATCTGCTGATAAATGTAGTTATCTTCATAAACAATATATTTTTATATAATTATTAACTTGGGGATAACTTGGTGGATATCATTACTGTTAGTGGCAGGGGGATGAAAGAATTGCTGGATTGGATTGGATGTCAATGTTGTAATAATGGTGGGGGGGAGGGGGGGGGGGGGGTGCAGAACTGGTGGATACTGGTGGATATCACTGCTGTATTATTGGCAGGGGGATGACAGAATTGATGGATTGGATGTCAGTAGCGTAGTAATGATGGGGATGACAGAACCACTGGATGTCAATGGTGCATTGAGTTTTTATGACAGAGGGTAACAGAACCGCTGGATGTCAGTGGTGTATTAATGAGTTTTTATGACAGAGGGTAACAGAACCGCTGGATTTCAATGGTGTATTAGTGAGTTTTTATGACAGAGGGTAACAGAACCGCTGGATGTCAGTGGTGTATTAATGAATTTTGATGACAGAGGGTAACAGAACCGCTGGATGTCAGTGGTGTATTAATGAGTTTTTATGACATTGGGTGACAGAACCACTGGATGTCAATGGTGTATTAATGACAGGGGGTGATGGAACCGCTGGATGTCAGTGGTGTATTAATGATGGGGTGAATGAACCGCTGGATGTCAGTGGTGTATTAATGACAGGGGGTGAACGAACCGCTGGATGTCAGTGGTGTATTAATGACAGGGGGTGAATGAACCGCTGGATGTCAGTGGTGTATTGATAACAGGGGTGAATGAACCGCTGGATGTCAGTGGTGTATTAATGACAGGGGGTGAACGAACCCTGGATGTCAGTGGTGTATTAATGACAGGGGGTGAACGAACCGCTGGATGTCAGTGGTGTATTAATGACAGGGTGTGACAGGACTGCTGAATATCAGGGGTGTGTTAATGACAGGGGGTGAACGAACCGCTGGATGTCAGTGGTGTATTAATGACAGGGAGATGACAGAACTACTGGAGTTCAGTGATGTATTAATGACAGGGGCTGACAGAACTGTTGTATTAATGACAGGGGGTGACAACTGCTGGATGTCTGTGGTATATTAATGACAGGGAGATGACAGAACTGCTGGAGGTCAGTGGTGTATTAATGACAGGGGCTGACAGAACTGCTGGATGTCTGTGATGTATTAATGACAGGGGGTGACAACTGCTGGATGTCTGTGATGTATTAATGACAGGGGGTGACAACTGCTGGATGTCTGTGATGTATTAATGACAGGGGATGACAGAACTGTTGGATGTCAGTGGTGTATTAATGACAGGGGGACAACAGAACTGCAGGAGTGGATTGACACCATCAACCTCATAGCAGCTTCACTCTCCTCCCCTCCACTGCCCTCTGGTGTTGGATCCCAAGCCCGATTTCAGCGCCCACTCATGCCTTCTGCCTGCACCAAGCTTGGCATTGTGAGTCTCCCATTTTCTCCCCCCATCCCTCTCACCTTCCCTTACGTTTTTAATGAGCACACAGTTTGGTGCAATCTGGAGACAAAATGGGATGGTCTTGCCAGCCTTTTGAATTTGAAATACACTGATATTTTGTGCAAAAGATTTTTTCCTAAAGGCTATATGATAGTGTTTGTGCAAATGCCCAGTTCTTTCTTATTATAGTTATATCACTGGGACAGTGGTCTGCAAGCCAAAAATTCTAAGATTGAACAGTGTTATCTGCATTGCTGTGACAAAAACTTTGAGTTCGCTGACATGTGCTTCATTAAAAAAAAAAAAAGGGGGGGGGGGGGGGGGTATATGCCCCATCTGCTCCTTGCTTTTTTTACATATATTTTTGTTTTGAGGGAAAGATGATATAGCCACTAACGTCCCTGATCATGAACAGTTGCATACTTACTGACACCACATCAGTTAGAAGTACAATTTAGTACATCAGATAAATCTACAGTTGTAACGTAACATCTTGATGTTGCAGCATGAATAGTTGTTTAGCCATAAGCACCACATGACAGAACATGAGTTACAGTTGCTTTTATGTGGCTTGTTTTTGTTGCAGCATGAACAATTGCCTAGTCACAAACACTATACCACAGAGCTGGAGTTGGGCTGACAGTTGACTTCATGTTGTTCATTTCCATTGCAGCATGAACAATTGCCTAGTCACAAATTCCATATGCCAGAGTTGTACTGACAGTTCATTTGATGTAGCTTGTACAACAATTGCCTAGTCACAAACACCATACTACAGCACATATTTGGAGTTTTACTGACAGTGTTTTCATGTAGCTTCTGTTGCATAATCACAAACTCTGTACCACAGAGCTGGAGTTATACTGATAGATATTTTCGTACAGCTTGCTTCTGTTGCAGCATGAACAGTTGCATAGTCATAAACACTACACCACAGTGGCAGAGCCGGAGTTAAACTGATGGTTGTTTTCACAAAGCTTTCTGGTGTTGCAGCATGAACAGCTGCGCAGTCATGAACACCACGTGGCTGAACTAGAGCAGGAGCTACAGCTTCATCGGGCGGCAGCCCCTGAGAAAGGGTCCAAGTCCACCACCATCTCCAGCTACATAGAGAAAGAAAACTACCTCGAGTTTGAGGTGAGGCACATGTCCCCATCTTGTTCACAGTTACAGCAGTAATGTTCATGTAGGCTTTTTTCAGGGGGGGTGGGGTGATGTTAGTGTTTTTGTGGAAATTGATGTCAAAGGAGGAAGGGTGTCAAACTTAGATTGGGGGGGCAAACCTTACTGTAGGGAGGATGTCAAACTGGACACACCTTGTAGGGAGGAGGATGTCAGACTGGGACACATTTGTAGGGAGGAGGATGTCAGACTGGGACACACTTTGTAGGGAGGAGGATGTCAGACTGGGACACACCTTGTAGGGAGGAGGATGTCAGACTGGGACACACCTTGTAGGGAGGAGGATGTCAGACTGGGACACACTTTGTAGGAAGGATGTCAAATTGGGACACACCTTGTAGGGAGGATGTCAAACTGGGACACACCTTGTAGGGAGGATGTCAGACTGGGACACACTTTGTAGGGAGGAGGTTGTCAGACTGGAACACACCTTGTAGGAAGGATGTCAAATTGGGACACACCTTGTAGGGAGGATGTCAAACTGGGACACACCTTGTAGGGAGGATGTCAAACTGGAACACCTTGTAGGAAGGATGTCAAATTGGGACACACCTTGTAGGGAGGATGTCAAACTGGGACACACCTTGTCAAACTGGGACACACCTTGTAGGGAGGATGTCAAACTGGGACACACCTTGTAGGGAGGAGGATGTCAGACTGGGACACACCTTGTAGGGAGAATGTCAAACTGGGACAAGCCTTGTAGGGAGGAGGATGTCAGACTTATGTTGGTGCACACCTTACTGTAGGGAGGAGGATGTCAGACTTACGTTGGTGCACACCTTACTGTAGGGAGGAGGAGGTCAGACTTATGTTGGTGCACACCTTACTGTAGGGAGGAGGATGTCAGACTTACGTTGGTGCACACCTTACTGTAGGGAGGAGGAGGTCAGACTTACGTTGGTGCACACCTTACTGTAGGGAGGAGGATGTCAGACTTACGTTGGTGCACACCTTACTGTAGGGAGGAGGATATCAGACTTACGTTGGTGCACACCTTACTGTAGGGATGATGATGTCAGACTTACGTTGGTGCACACCTTACTGTAGGGAGGAGGGTGTCAGACTTACGTTGGTGCACACCTTACTGTAGGGAGGAGGGTGTCAGACTTACGTTGGTGCACACCTTACTGTAGGGAGGAGGAGGAAAATAGTGTCGTTAAAACTGAACATATTTCAGCAGGTGAAATGACGTGTGAACGTTTTATCTTCTGTGCATGTCACTTTATCACGTCTGCCAAAAGCTTGCATTTCCCCTGCGCTCTCCAAATCCGAGGCAAACTGTTTGCGCATCCAGCCCCAGGGCTACCCCTTGGAAGTTGACTCTTTAAGATCTGTCTGCTACAGGATAATGCCATGTTGCTTTTCTTTTGCCACCTAAAATGGTTCAAGAACAAACACACCTGCTACAAGCCAGTCCTGTTGTTTTATTTCCCCCCAGCTAAAATGGTTCAAGACTTGCATCTATCTGCTTGTGCTACAAGCCAGTCATGTTTTATTTCCCCCAACTGAAACGGTTAAGATTTACATCTATCTGCCACAAGTCAATCATGTTGTTTTATTTCCCTAGCTGAAATGGTTCAAATCTGCTACAAGCCGGTCATGCTGTTTTATTTCCCCCCAACTGAAACGGTTAAGATTTACATCTATCTGCTACAAGCCAATCATGTTGTTTTATTTCCCCAGCTGAAACGGTTCAAGACTTACATCTATCTGCTACAAGCCAAAGTCATGTCTCCTGTGGAACTGGAGCCCTCGCTGGTCGAGACGGCAATCGGCGAGGATGAAGAAATGTCCTCATTGCCAGGTTCCCCTGTTGCGGCGGGTCAGGGTGCCTACTTTGGTCCTGCGGCAGTCAACGCCAAGACGTCGCCAACCAAACCTGTGCATCGCAGCCTCTCAGATAGGTACAGTTACCGTGCTGCCATCTACAATACTGAACGTGTAGAGTATGATATTATTTGATTGCTTCAGCATCAAGTTGTACAAGATTTGCACGAAACGCAGACTTGTAAACATACCTGTATGTTTCAGTGTGGACTGAGCGGCTCTGCATATTTGATTTTCAGGGTGTAGATTTTGGATATTGTTTGGCTGTGTATGACGTGATGTGTGGAATTCTGTCACAGTCCCTGCTGTGCTTACATCTAAAAGCTTGAGTATCTGAATGCTTGCCATCTAAAAGTGGAAATATCTGGAGTGTTTAGAGCCTGAGAAGTAGATGTCTTCGCTCTTTTCTAAAAGCATAGCTAAAGTAAATCCAACACAGTACAGTACAACTTGATCACCAGGTGACAAATAACATTGCATGGGGAATGTAGCATGGTGCTAAGCTTGTTTACACCCAGATTCATTTTAATCAGATTGCACATCACTGTTGTAAACTGGAGCAGTTAGGACACAAGAAAACATACAATAGACAGGCTTATATAAAAATCAGACAAACAGCAGCTGCTATTGACATATATTTTGCAAATAACATTCATCACAACATTCATGAACCAGAAAAAATCTTGATGTAAAAAAAACGATGATGTTTTGCTGAATTTTAAAAACCCAGTTTTTGCTTTAAAAACATTAATCTGAGACTAGAATGACTCAGACTGCTCGTGTTCTGAAACAAGGTCCAAACACATAAAAGGTGTTTTTTTTTAAATCTTTGGGTCTAATTTTTGTTTTGTTTCTCAAAACTTGAATTTTCAGTTGCAGTATGTTAATTGGTTACTGACTTTATGTTAATAAACAGATGTGCAAGAAGCAATTAAAAAAAATGCATAGGCACATTAGATTTATATTCCCTCCATGCTTTTTTGTTGGTCACTGGTGTGGTTGACAGCATGAGCCCTTGATCTTGTACATAGACCTACTTCTTGCTCTGCCATCCCTGACCTCAAGAGTTGGACTGCTGGAGATTTCAAACACAGCTAGGCGTTAGGTTTTGCAGTACAGGTTGGAATCTTGACTGGGACTGCTTCCTCTTTGATCTACACTTTGCTGCCATCTTCCTGCGTTATAAGAAACCCTTCAGGCTACCTTGTCCACAGTTGAGGAACAGTGCCAGAACCTGTAAATTCCCTTTCATCACTCTCCCCTACTTTTTATGACTTGTTTTACTGCCTACCATCTTTTACAACAGTTGAACTGTGAACCACCATCTTTTGCGACAGTTGTATTGTGACAGACCAACTTTTTTGTCTTTAAAAAAAATATATTGTGGCAGTTGTATTATATTTATAGTCTGCTGTCTTTTAATCTTGAGTGTTGAGAATCAAAGGGCTGGAATGATTGCCTCTTGTATAGCCAGGTTTTGAATGGAGTTTGTCTTCTTTTTTGAGTTGTCTGATTATACATGGAATTTGCTCTTACATCAGTGGATTTTGTGTTGTATGCTAGTGGAGAGTGAGTGCATGTACTGGAGCTGTTTCAGCTTTGACAGGGGGAGGCAGTGTGTGGGAGAGTCACCAAACCCATACTTACTTTATTTATCTGGTTCAGAGTTGAAATATTGATTCAAAATTTCAATATTCTGTAGGTTAGAAACTCTGCCCTCTTTTAATGATTCTTTCTGTGGTGGTTTTGTAGGATGGGGTGTTTACTGTAGGTCCACTTGTGTTGAGGTTTTATTATTAATGTCAGTCTAAGCTAGCTTATCGGTATCTGTGTAAGCTAGCTTCTCAGCTTTTATCTCAGCCAGCTTATCAGCAACTGTCTAAGATGGTTTATCTGTATCTGTCTTAAACTATCTTAGAAGTATCTGTCTAAGCTGATGTCAGTCTGTTTAAGCTGGCTTAGCATCTGTATAAGCTGGTTTGTCAGCATCTTGCCTAAGCTGGCTTTTCAGCATCCATCTAAGCTGGCTTGTCGACATCTGTCTAAGCTGGTTTATCAGTCTGTATAAGCTGGCTTGTCGGCCTCTGTCTAAGCTGGTTTATCAGCATGTCTAGGATGGTTTGTCAGTGTCTAAGCTGGCTTGTCAGTGTCTGTCTAAACTACTTTATTGGTATCTGTCAGACTTTAAGCAGCCAGAAAAAGAATGGTAACATGGAACACTTACTGAATAACACCAAGTGACTCAGAAAATAAGTATGATCTTTCTTTTAATTTGTATAAGGATCTTAAAGATAGCTCATTTAACTGTACATGGGATGCAAAACAAAGCAGAAGATAGAATGTGTGTGGTTTTCAGTGCCAGTCTTCTTTGGAGTGCAGTTGCACAAGAAAGGGTGTGTTTCATTGTAAGTGTCAATACTTTGAGTTTAAACAGTCCTTGAAAGGGTATGCTGATTTGTTTTTAGTGGAAATCTGTTTTTAAGTTCAATCCGCTTGCTAGTGCAGTGCAGTTATGAGTACATGGCAGCTGCTTAATGCACAGTCCTCAGTAAGAGGCCCTGGGCATGTACTGGGGTGGACATGGTGATGGAGGCCCCAGTCAAGCGGACACAGTGATGGAAGCCCCAGTCGTGTGGACATGGTGATGGAGGCCCCAGTCAAGTAGCGATGTGGACACAGTGATAGAGGCCCAGTCATGTAGTAATGTAGACACAGTGATGGAGGCCCCAGTCAAGCAGCGATGTGGACACAGTGATGGAGGCCCCATCATGTAGTAATGTGGACACAGTGATGGAGGCCCCAGTCATGTAGTAATGTGGACACAGTGATGGAGGCCCCAGTCGTGTAGGCACAATGATGGAGGCCCCATCATGTAGTAATGTGGGCACAGTGAAGGAGGCCCTGGTCATGTGGACATGGTGATGGAGGCCCCAGTCATGTAGTGATGTGGACATGGTGATGGAGGCCCCATCATGTAGTAATGTGGGCACATTGATGGAGGCCCCAGTCAAGTGGACACAGTGATGAAGGCCCCATCATGTAGTAATGTGGACATAGATGGAGGCCCCATCATGTAGTAATGTGGACATAGATGGAGGCCCCATCATGTAGTAATGTGGACACAGTGATGAAGGCCCCAGTCATGTGGACAGTGATGGAGGCCCCAACATGTAATAATGTGGACACAGTGATGGCGGCCCCATCATGTAGTAATGTGGACACAGTGATGGAGGCCCCATCATGTAGTAATGTGGAGACCATGATGGAGGCCCCAGTCATGTGGTAATGTGGACACAGTGATGGAGGTCCCAGTCACGTAGCAATGTGGGCACAATGATGGAGACCCTGGTCATGTAGCAATGTGGACATGGTGATGGAGGCCCCAGTCAAGTGGACACAGTGTTGGAGACCCCATCATGTAGTAATGTGGACATGGTGATGGAGGCCCCGGTCAAGTGGACACAGTGTTGGAGACCCCGGTCATGTAGTAATGTGGACACAGTGATGGAGGCCCCATCATGTAATAATGTGGACACAGTGATGGAGGCCCTAGTCATGTAGCAATGTGGACACAGTGATGGAGGCCCTGGTCATGTGGACACAGTGATGGAGGCCCCAGTCATGTAGTAATGTGAACACAGTGATGGAGGCCCCAGTCATGCTTACAAAGGAGATAACTGATGGTTTCTGACCTTACGATTGGCCTTTTCTTGGACACTGTTTAACTCATTTTTGAATGGCAACTGGATTTTTCCAGTAATGTGATGAATCACTTGGTTCCCAGTGCAGGAATTGTGTGGTACAGCCAATCCGGTCCAAAATCCAGGGACCATCCACCTTAATCAGCTACTTGATCCATGGTCCTGAGGTAGACGGTAATCGGCTGTCTTCTGTTTTTGACAGTTAATGTTTTTGGGACTGGAAGTGTGCCAAATATCACAGAGATTGATGACTGACTGCAGATGTTCTTCAGGAGTTACAGTTACATGTTTCGGGGATATTTTTTGTGCAAAGTTGAGTGGATGTCAAACATTGCTTTAAAGAATACACACACACATACACAAATTTCACTCAAATTGTGTGTTTAATAATAATGAAAGCTGTTTGTTTTCAAAATTATCCCTGCATTCTTTTTCATGCAGCCATCACATTTTCAAAACTAACTTACTGGCATCACACACTAGGGGGGTTATTTAATTGTATTTTGTGAAAGATGAGTAATGAACATCATATGCTAATGAAATCCACAGTTAAGGGCATGTATAAGAAGAAAAAAAATTCTCCAAAGGATGTTGTTTTTGTTCTTCATAGGAATACAAAATGTTATCATGTCTGACATATAGTTAAGTTGCCTGGGTGGACAGTAGAAATTTGCCTGGGTGGACAGTAGAAATGGTAAACAATTCAGAGAGACAAACAGGGTGATAAAATTGTAGCACAAAGTTGAAATTTTGTATTAAGTTCCTGAGCTTGTTGGTAGCCAGTGGAGTTTTTGAAGAAGGGATTGACATGTACTTGCTTGCAAGCTTTGTGAACTATCCTTGCTGCAAAATTTGACATTTCAGAGTTGGCTGAGAAGGATTTTGGGTGAAACTGGAGGCATAAAACTTGAAAACAGGAAGGTTTTAAAGAAAATTATGCTTTTTAAGAGGACAGAACAAAACAGTCTGCCAGCTTAGGTGCCGTGGCCCAAACTACATGCAGTTACTGTACACAAGAACATTCAGAAAACAATAAACAAAAATTAGGCAGAACAGTTTAGAACAATAGAAGCAAAAACTGAGCCAGCACATTTTGCTTTTAATTAAAATTGTTAATATACTTTTATTTTCATTTGTATTGTTTGTGTAGCCTGAATCAGTGGAAAGAAAAGTGGGTTGTGATTCTTTTCTCAGCTTCATCTGACAAGGATTTGTTTCGTGTCTCTAACATTATGAGCAGTAATTGTGTTTGGGCTGCCACTGAATAAGTTGCAGTGAGGTTTCATTTATTGACTGCTTGTGATCACTTGTCCACTGTCCAGTTTAGTCCTAGATTTTTAACTTCTGCTTCCCACTTGCCACAAATCATGTTTTACATTATATCCTAAGCCCCAGCCCATCATTTCTGTGTGTGTCCCTGCGTGGATGTTTGTGTGTGTGTGGGCAGGCACGCTTGAGTGTTCTGCCAGGAGAGAGAGAAAGCTTTGAGTTCAAAGTATAAAGTTAAACCATCCAGCGGTGAAGTGTTACTTTCAGCCGCCATTGCTACCCTTGCATTTAAAAGCATCAGCTTCTGAAAACAAAACGTTCAGTGCTTTTGCTTCCATGTTTATAAGTATGTAACAGGTTCTGTACATAGTGTTGGTCAACTGTTTGGGATGGAGATAGTAAGTGTGTGCTGTACAGTGTGTTGTTCTTTTTCTGCCCCCATGTTTTAGAGCGCTGGACAGTAAAATGCCAATGAGTTAGACAAAGTAACACTTACTCTTGCTCTCCTCATTGCTTTGCTGCAGCGTAAGGCATTGTCATGGCTTGCAGGCGTTTGGTGTCAGCGAGAAATTATCGTCTAAAGTAGGCGTGTCATGGCTCCTGGCTGTGCTGGCTGCCTTTGCCTACAACAAGAGGTTCTGGTTCAGATACCTGCTTGCTGAAATGTCGCTGTTTGTACTATTGTTCACTTTTTTGTTTCTGTTTATTTGGGCGTATGCATTTATGGAGGATTGGTACACTTCATGGCTTGTTTATGAATAGAGATGGTGGCTGTTCTTCGTTTCAGCTCAAAGCTTCCCTTTTGATTTCTAGTCACGTTTGTAGATTACATAGTGTTTGTTTGCATTTAGAATGCTTTGTTGTGGAACAGTATTTTATTAAGCCACTGCTCAAGCTTTAATATTTCAGAGTTGTTGTGTTTTGTGTTTTGTTTTTGCACCTGTGTTGACTGGCATTACACTGCAGGAAGCTGGCGTGGTGTATGTTGAAGTATGATGTAGTTTACGGTCTGCTGAGTAACCAGCGCTGCATTGGGTGGTCTTCATAGGGTTTATCAACTTGACAACACCAAATGTTTAGTGCACACATGGGTTTTGTTTAGCAGTTGGTTAGACCCTTGTGAGAAATTTGGTTTCCTTCCCTGATGAAGATGCAGCTGCCACAGGAGCTGGCATTACTCAATTCTAGCAGTGCATGTGATGGTTTCTGCTGTAATTGTAGTGTAGTACCATTATGGATATCTGTTGATTTTGCTATGCTGGATTATTTGCTCATCCCACTTTACTTACATCACAAATCCCTGGTTAGCATAGTCAGTGTTATGTTCATCCAGTCTGCCAGTCTTGCTCATTTGGAAATTGAGTGGCCAAGGCCAAGAGGTCATGGACCTAGGTGTAGAGGGTTGCTGTTGGAATATCCACAAGGAATGGTGGCTGTGCATCCACAAGAAGTAAATTTTTTATCCAGCACAGATCAGCGTGTTTCCCTCTGGGGCCAGCCACTAATGGCTGTGTTTGCTTCTCCAGCAGAAATCCTCCATTTGGTATGGTTGTTGTGGATACTATCACTAGTATGGTACCGTTTTGGAAACTGTCTCATTTTATGGACCGTGAATCTCGACATCTCAGTGTAGAAAGTGTGGGCTCTGAGGGATTGCAGAGTCAGTCCTTCAATGACCGGGGTGACTACATTATTGTGGAGTGAGAGAATGCATGTGAATGGAGGGAGAAAGAGAGTGCGTGCATATGCATGTGGGTGTTGATGCATGAAGGCGTGGGTGTGCTCATATGCCGCAGTGTTTGCTGGCATATGCTGTGACTGAGGAAGCCTTGAGGAGAGATCCATGCTCCAGTTTGTGCAGTTCATTAGCTAGCTGGCCTGTTGAGCTTTTTCTTATGTTTGCAGAACATTTCAGGTTGTACATCATGTTCTGGAGATCACTGACCAACACAACAGCTTTTATACATGTCATGTCCGCAGTGTGCAAGTTAAATGTTGTGTGTTTAATCAATGGATTATTTATATGATTTAACTGTCTCTCCAGACCATATGGCAAATGTCAGTGATCACTGAACCTGGGTATTGTTGCGAGCAGGGGTTGGCTTTCATACAGAACAAGAGAAAAGCTTTGGGAGCATTTACCCATTGGTAGAGTGGATCTGAATTCTGACACAGAGCGATTGGAAATACGGATTGCACTCAACTGTTGGGCCTCATGGGTATGATGGCTAGGAACAGGCTTGTGTCTTTTTTGTTTTGTTTAGTTGATCTTTGACTACCCCCTCCCCTCCCAGTCCAGTGTTTGTCCTAGTTCTGAATATTGTTGATTGTACTGTATAAATGATTGTTGTATGTATTTGGTCACGGTGACTGCCAACAACCGGTGGGACATGCGTGAACACAGAGCTGCCAATATCAATGCCCTACCACTAATGGAAGCTGATGATAATATGTATTGATTATCTTTGTGCAATCACCTGTGCACAAGACAGAAGCCAGTTTTATCCTGCTTGTATATTATTTGAACACAGTGAACTTACACACACACATACCACACACACACTCTTTTTTTTCTCCATTGAAATCATGTGTGGATCTGGCCATATTGTAATTTATTGTAATTTATATCTTTCAACATTTACAGATTTTTTACTCACATAAAAAAAGTGTGGGTCTATCTAGTGATCAGTGTTAGACCAGCCTGTGGCCTGACATGGGGAAAAAGCTTTGGCATAATGGTTCTTTTGGACACTGTAAGTTTAACTGAGGTCAGTGTCATGCAGTGTTAAACCTGACATGGGAAAATATTTGGCATGGTGATTCTCTTGGACGTTGTAACTGACATCAGTATCGTGTAGTTTTCAACATGACATGGGAAAGTCTTTGGCATGGTGATTCTCTTGGACGCTGTAACTGACATCAGTATCGTGTAGTTTTCAACATGACATGGGAAAGTCTTTGGCATGGTGATTCTCTTGGACCCTGTAACTGACATCAGTATCGTGTAGTTTTCAACCTGACATGGGAAAGTCTTTGGCATGGTGGTTCCCTTGGACGCTGTAACTGAGATCAGTGTTGTGCAGTGTTAGACCTGCCTGTGGCCTGACATGGGGGAAGTTTGGCGTGGTGGTTCCCTTGGACGCTGTAACAGAGATCAGGGTTGTGCAGTGTTAGACCTGCCTGTGGCCTGACATGGGGGAAGATTTGGCGTGGTGGTTCCCTTGGACACTGTATCAGAGATCAGGGTTGTGCAGTGTTAGACCTTCCTGTGGCCTGATATGGGGGAAGATTTGGCGTGGTGGTTCCCTTGGACACTGTAACTGAGATGGGTGCCAAAACAGTCATGAATGTAGCGCTCGCTGGCCTTACTTGTTCCCACAATGTTTTGCAATTTTAGATGACATTTCAGGGTCACAGCAGTGCAACTGCAAATGTTTACAGTCGTTTATCTTGGCAGTTTCTGTTCAGATCCAGTTCAAACTGCATGATGGTTTTAATTCCTGGGCTAGGTCTTGCATATAAAGCTGTTTTTTACTTTAGCTATGTTCAAGGGACATAGGTAACATGTATTCTGTCTTTAAAAGAGGGAGAGAGAGAAAAGGCCACTGCACTATCTTTTGAGTTCTCTCATCTGTCTACATGCACAAGATCTTTCAACCTTTGCTTAATTAAAACTTCTACTGAACTGTACTGGGTTGTACTATTTTTGGCCTAATTTGAGATTATATCCCAGAGGTGTCACATACAAATGCACAGTTTTTATATTTCTCTAGGTTTTTATTCGACCAATGTGAAACTTGGCTTAATTGAGATGTGCATAAAATAGAGTGGGCAGAAGTTTTCACGAGTCCAACTTGTATTTAAAGGGAGATATTTGTGCTTTTCTCTCTCTCTCTTTTCAAAAATAAGGTGGGGGGGGGGGGGGGGGCTTTTTCTTAGAGAGTAACAGTATCTCTTTTTTAAAGTTTTCATGATGATAACCTCAGTTGAGCTTTGCATGTTCCTCCCAGTTTCTCAGTTATATGACAGGAATTGAATCTCAGTGTCATTGCAGCATCAGTAAGATTAAATTTTTGTCAGCAAACTGTTGGTTGGTCTAGTACAATGCCATGTGTGAATACTATGTGAAGGCAGACAAAGCTGTGTGTTTAAACTGAAAAGAAGAGGGGGGGGGGAAATCATTACTTTTGGTGCTTGATCAGAAATTATATACAGACAAGAGATGGTGATCTTGAGGTCATTACTTAGAAATGACATTTGGATCTGATTTACCCACAAAATCACCTGATAAAACATCTATGTATGTGAAAAGTATATATATTATATATATGTATGATTTCATAATGTAGATGACAGTTGCTGTTAGGATTCTGGGGCAATAACTGGTATAGTTTTACTCCAGCCAAAGCCCTGTGATTTTCGTTTTTCTTTAATGTTCTGTTTAGGAGGGACTCTTAGGAGTTGTATTTGCCGTTTTCTATGGCAGTCATCTCCATCAGTGTTTGCTCACCCCCCCACCCCCACCCACACCCCCCGCCCCTATTTTAATTTTAATTTTATTTTGTTGTTGTTTTTGTTTGAATGTGAGTCTCCCGAGCATTTGGTCTTGCTTCAGTTCTTGTTAGGTTTTGATACTTCTGGTTTTCGTCTTAATCATTAGTGTACATGCCGGTAGCTGGGCTAATAAACTAACAGCAGTGCTGTTGCTAATTTTTGGTTTCCTCTTCAAAGTTGTATTGTTATTGTTTGTTTGCATGAGAATGATCAAGCTCTGGTGCTAACAACGGAAGTCCCATCATTTGGTAATGGCTGCTTTCTTCGCGGAGGGTACCGTCGTGTCTGACCCCACTCCTTTCGGCCAGGCCTCCGTCTGGCCCCTCCCCATTTCATGCCGGGCCTCCAACCCCACCCCCACCCGATCCCGGCTTCTTCGGCCCCTCCCCATTTCATGCCGGGCCTCCAACTTCATGCCCCCAACCCCACCCCATCCACAGTATGCCTATATCTTTGGCCCCTCCCCATTTTATGGCAGTCCTTCAACTGTGACCCCCCCTCCCCCCCCCCCCCCCCCCGACTCACACACCTTCCCACAATTAGTGGCTCCTCTATTAGTGAAGCCCCCCCCCCCCCCCCCCCCTTTAGAGTGCTTACCTCCATTAGTGGCCCCCTCCCTTTCAGAGCATGCTTCCGCCACTGACCCCCAGGCCCCTCCCTTTTAGAGCAAACTTCCGCCACAGACACCCAGGACCCTTTTAGAGCAAACTTCCGCCACTGACCCCCAGGACCCTCCCTTTTACAGTTTTAGAGCAAGTTTCCGCCACTGACCCCTAGGCCCCGTTTAGAGTAAGCTTCCGCCACAGACCCCCAGGACCCTCCCTTTTAGAGCAAACTTCCGCCACTGACCCCCAGGACCCTCCCTTTTAGAGCAAGCTCCCACCCCCACCCCCTACCCCCCATAGAACGCCTACACCATTCTCCCCTCCCCCTTTCACGGCATGCATGCCTACATCATTGACCAATTTATCAACGGCCCCTCTTTCACAGCAAGCCCCCATCTTTGACCCCTCCCCTTGAGAGCGCACGTCTGCCAGTGACCAGTACCATTCAGAGCAAACCTCTACCAGTGGTCCCTCCCCTTTATAGCTAACCTCTGCTAGTAACCCTCCCCTTTAGAGCAAACCTGTACCAGTGGTCTCTCCCCTTTATAGCAAACCTCTACCCGTAACCCTTTCCTCTATAGCTAATAGCAAACCTCTACCAGTGGTCCCTCCCCTTTAGAGCAAACCTCTACCAGTAACCCTCCCCTTTATAGCAAACCTCTACCACTAACCCTCCCCTTTAGAGCAAACCTCTACCAGTAACCCTCCCCTTTATAGCAAACCTCTACCAGTAACCCTCCCCTTTAGAGCAAACCTCTACCAGTAACCCTCCCCTTTAGAGCAAACCTCTACCAGTAACCCTCCCCTTTAGAGCAAACCTCTGCCAGTGACCCCACCCCTTTAGAGCAAACCTCTACCAGCAACTCTCCCCTTTAGAGCAAACCTCTACCAGTAACCCTCACCTTTAGAGCAAACCTCTACCAGTAACCCTCCCCTGTATAGCAAACCTCTACCAGTAACCCTCCCCTGTATAGCAAACCTCTGCCAGTGACCCCTCCCCCTTAGAGCAAACCTCTACCAGTGGTCCCTCCCCCTCAGAGCAAACATCCATCAGTGACCTCTCCCCCTCAGAGCAAACATCCATCAGTGACCTCTCCCCCTCAGAGCAAACATCCATCAGTGACCTCTCCCCCTCAGAGCAAACATCCATCAGTGACCTCTCCCCCTCAGAGCGAGCCAGATTGTATCAGTGATCGTCCACCCCACCCACGCCAACCCCGCTCCTTTCATATGGGGCCAGGATAAATCACCAACCTTTTGGCCTGGGGCGGGGTTTCGCCATTGTTCTTTTCTATTGTGGATGTACTTTAGCCCAGAGATAAAGACTGAAGAAGAACAAGCATAATGTCTGTGTTTTATTTGTTGGTTTGTTTTCATCTATCCGCATTCTACTCGAGCAGTCTTTTCTTTTTTGCTCTCCAGTGATACCGTGTTCATTCTATACTTACTGCCGCGTTAGATTCCAGCAAGCTTTAAGTTTGGGTGGTAGACGCTTTGGGTTTGTGCCTGGTCCTGGTGCTGAGTTCGGGCTGCTGTTGCATTACATCAGTGTGTGCCCGCCCGTGACCTGCTCTGTGGCCTGGCTGTGCAGTTTTTGTCTTGTCCACGTCTTCTCTCCCTCTCTGAGGGAGGAAGTAGGATTGTAGCTTTGCATGATTCGCTCACTGACAGGAACTCGGCCTCTCTCCTTTGTCGCCTTCCTGTCCATTCATCTTCATTTTCCTCTTCCATCATGTAATGACGTGCGTTAAACTTATCAACGGTGAAGGAGGCTGACGTGTGTTAAACCTATCAACGGTGAAGGAGGGCAGGCTGTGACGTGTGACCTGGTGAATTGTGTGTTGCCAGGATTGACCTTTTCGGTTGAGTGGGCGTCAGCTCTCCGTGACGGCATATTCCAAAGATTTTCTCTCATATGTACCCTTCCATTGTTCCTTTTCGCTTAATCAGATTTGCCAGTCTTCATCCTACATTTCTTGCGACGCATGTGTATATATGCTTTTTAGAGACTGGATGTATATAAGTCGTTTGTTTATTTCTAGGACAGCATTTTTTTCTTCTTTATTTCTAGGTTAGCAGTTGGAATGAATGCGGTATCACGTTTCTTCTTTACCCGCTCCCCCCCCCCCCTCTCTCTCTCTCTCTCTCTCTCTCCACACACACACACACACACACACACAGGCACGCACGCACACGCACACACACTATCCCCGTTCACCCCAAGAACATGGTGTGACTTGACTGATGTCGAATACCATTCACTTCCCGTTACCAGTCCAAACAAAAACCAGAAGGACATGGACTAAGCAGACTGCAGACATACACTGCAGACAAATAGATAATGTACTTTGGCCAATATGTATTATCGTTTGGCCTTATTCACAGTGACACACTGAAGAAAAACAGATCTTTGCAACAGAATTATTATGTGGCCATAATTTAGTGTGAAGAAACGGAGGGATGTACCCATCAGGATGGTCACGTGGAACTGATGACAAAAATGTACTGAACCCATTGCGGCGTAATGCATTGTGAAACAACTGAAAACCCTAATGCATTTATAATAAAACATTGAACTCAAATCAAAGATGACAACAGAAAGCCGTTCTCACAGAGATCATGTGAACATATACCCCGGTAAGGCATTGGGGAGACGCATGCATGTGTCTGGAAACAGTGTGGAGCTTTGGATAAGCCACTTCGAAGGCTGGAAAAAGAGGAATCTTTCTTTCTGCACTGCAGCCATTGAATCTTACTGAACTGGCGCGATCCTTCCGGTGATACACAAGACGGCAGGAAAATGGGAACTTACTGCACTGCACATTTGTTATCGTGACCTCTGGGTGTCTTCAGCATACACACTCGGGCTGCCAGTCATCCGACCACGTCAGCCAATCAGAAGGTTGAGGGAAAAACCTGAAGTGTGACCGCTGCGTCTTCCTCACTAAAGCACACAACAGAGCAAAGACGGGTAGATTCCGAACAAAACATTCATCCCTTTTTTTCCCCACAAACTAAAACATAGCATCGGAACGAAAGACTGGTTCGGAACAAAGCCAAAATACGCCATGGTGCACGTACACTGACGACGAGAGTTTTCAGCTGCAATCAAATAAAGCAAACTACATTCATTCGAATGCCGGCAGCAGACTCAAATCATACTTAGATCAAGCTGTGAGATGGGTAGAAATATGTCAAAATAGTAGTTATTGCTCTGTTTTACAGCATGGTCAAAAATGGTATGGCATAGCTATGAGATCAAAACAGAAAAAGGTTGACGTGTGAACGCTTTTAATTGTAACATGCCGAAACAATATGCAGTTCTGCGTATTCGTGGTTGTTGTTGTTTTTCCCCCGAGCAATAAACGGGCACAGCCCATTTTTTCAAGCGAATGATGATGATGAAGTAGAGCTTCACGTCCTCGGATGTCGGTTGACATATTAGGGACAAGTTGTGACCATTGCCGAAGCACGGTTCAGTGTAGCTTTACGTCCACAGAAACCGTAAGGCTCATCAGGACGGAAAGCTCAGGACGGCCACCTCGACTTTCACACAGCTCCTGAACTCTGACAAACGATGAAAGAACTGAAAAGACTTATCTGTCGATTGTTTCAAGTCTCGGGCTTCATCGAAGACGAACATGTGAACATGAAGGAGGATGTAACAGAAGTGTTGGGAGAGTCGTATTCTACATCGCACAGCCGTTTGTCAACATGTGACTGTGGAAAGATCAACACAAGGCTCTGCCGCCCAGAACCGTCCGGAACAAACCAACCACGCTGTAAATAATAATAATGTACATGCATTGACAGTACGCTCAGCGATGCTCTGAACGCTTACAAAATAACTATATTACTGCTGACCTAAAGACGATAATATAGGACTACTCAGTCCTAAATACTGTTTACTATTAGAAGAGAGCAAATGAAAACACGCACACACACATCCATCCACCCCCCCCCCCCCCCCCCCCAAACATGAAGAAACTGGCAACTGGTATTACCTTAGACCAGTGGAAGTAATACGAACCATTTTTTTTTTTTAGAAGATGAGAGGGTGGAGCAATGCCTGAGGTGTTTGCGGGTTGAGTTTCAAACGTGGGGTCCAAAGCAGGAAAAAGAACGGAAGCCAGAGGTCATGCATGAAGTTATATCCTGATGGATCTTCAGCACGCGAGAATCAGAAGAGCTAAGCCAGCGGTACGGAGTATAGACATGCAGCAGCTATGTGAGGTAAGCACGAAAGCACGCGTATGCAACTTGCACTTCGCGCGCTCTGAAATGGGAAGCCATTGCACGTCTTTAGTGCAGGAATAACGAACTGACTGTGGTAATGACGGGTTGCCGATAAAGCTGGATGAAAGACCTGGATGCATCCATAAGGAGACAACGAAAGAACAGAAAACGTATCGAGAGTTTTTGTTGCACGTGCTCAGTGAGACCTCTACGAAAGGAACTAATGCGTTTGAGTTCAAAATATTGGCTTAGACTGACTTTTATTCCGTGTTTCTTTCGTCAGTCGTAGAGTCCAGAATAAATGCGAGGCAGGTTCGTAACGGCCGAATGAGAGAAATGAATGTCGTGAGAACCGGGACTGAGTAAATGGACTCAGGGAGGAAAATAGCAGGTTGTGAGAAGTAGAAAAAGAGCTGTTTTGTCGTCGAGTTGATTTTGAGTCGTCCTCCATGTTTGCGTCATCTGTGCATTGGTTTCTTCTTTAGATTATATATTTTTTAGTAAGTGGGGGGAGGAGGGGCGGGGGTGTATTTGAAGGAGTTCAACACATGTTTATGTATATCAGAAACATGGTGCTCAAGACGGGATCTGTGCATGATAATGGTCGAAGGAATCCATTGCGCTACACGTCGATTTTCACCAGCGATGAACTCTACACAAGCAGATAGGCCTTAATTACCACATCTGTGGACGGAGGCTCAAACGGAAACAAATGAGCTGTGTGTTAATTACCACATCTGTGGACAGAGGTTCAAACAGAAGCAAGTGAATTGTGTGTGAGTTGCCACGACATCTGTGGACAGATTGAGGCTCAAACGGAAACAAGTTAGCTGCGTGTGAATTACCGCATCTGTGGACAGTGGCTCAAACGGAAACAAGTGAGTTGTGTGTGAATTACACATCTGTGGACAGTGGCTCAAACGGAAACTAGTGAGTTGTGTGTGAATTACACATCTGTGGACAGTGGCTCAAACGGAAACAAGTGAGTTGTGTGTGAATTACACATCTGTGGACGGAGGTTTCAAGACAAAGGACCGAGCTACTCCGCTCATAACGATTGTACGCTGTTGGCGGAAACGTGAAATACGCATTTCCTTTTACTGGATCCCAAATGGCGAGCCAGTCGGACGTGTGGGTGTTTGGAAATGGCTTGTAGTTCAGTCGTAAAGGTCCATTTTGAGTTCAGCCGGCCCAGTCTCTGCTGACATTCTGCCACAGAACACTACACCCACTGCTACATATTGTCTGTCATAATCGCTCTACCTAGTTAAAGTGATACAGTGTGTCCGCAAGTTGCGCCCAGCCATCGGTGCCAGAAAATCCTGCTTCCTCAGGAAGACGTCGGCCATCACAAAGCCACGGTCACTGCCGAACACCAAGCACTGGTTTACGACATCCTTCCTTCAACCACTGCCATATTTCAAGTAGTTACGCCATAGGTCCCAGAAAACTGTCAGTAGTAAGTTTGTTACAAACAACTCAGATTATATCAGACGTTCACTTTATAACTGACCATGTTGCTTACGCCAGTTCAAACTGAACCAAAAGCGTTTGAATCGAGACGGACCCCTTTTTTTTCTTCACCCGGGGCGGATGCGTCTCATGTTTACGTGCGTGCAAGGGCGCTAGTCTTATCAGTACCAAAACCTTTCGGAGGGCGCTGACCCCGTCGGTGGACAGCTGCGCGGAGATAAAGAGTGCCCCTTCAGTGGCGTAACTGAATCTGGCAGAGTTTGGAGGAAGGTGCCGGAAAGCGATGCTTGGAGTGTGGGTCACTGTAGCCCTCCGAAACACAGTTCACAACCACCCACCTACAGTCCGCCTTGGCTTCGTGAAACTTGTGCTCCCCCCCCTTTGTTTCCTCTCGCCCTCCAATGCCGAAGCAGACAGTGGCGCGGCGGAAGATGTCACGGGTGCAGGATCTGCCCAGAGCGGAGACTTTAGAGATCTGGGACTTGTCTCCCACCGAGTTTTGGAATGCACCTCCAGCGTAGTTGGGAATGTGTGTAGCAAGAGTCAAATACTTTGAGGTCATTGAGGCCAAGACCATCGACACATTTGTGTCAAGGGCCTCCAGACTGCAGTAATCCAAAACAAACCTCTTTTTTTTTTTTGGGGGCGCTGCTGACCCTTCATAAAGTGACAAAATAATCAACATGATGATTGCGGTCGCTTCACACGAGGAAGAAGAAGAGGGACTGAAGCAGATACACTTAAGGAGATAACATTTAGATTTATGGTTAAACTGTCGTCAGGTTAGATTCCTGTCCTTGGGAGTGGACCTCTCTCCACCCCACCCCGTCATGTGCAGTCAAATCAATGTAATTATTTACAATGCAATACAACAATATTTTGTTAATCCTTAAAAGGAAATTAGGTTGTCTACCTTTGATAAATACATGATAAAAAGAAGTAATAAAAAGTAAGCCAGTACATACAGTTTCACTCTCAATGGTGCCCATCTCGTTCATACTAATGCTGTCACATTATGATTATTTTATTCTTTTGTATTCTGTTGTTTCTAAATGCTTACGTGTGATGCTGTGAGGTAAGTACAATGTAAACCTTTTTCACGGTACTGCATGTATGTACTGCATGGTAATGGCTTCTTGAAACAAAAAACCTGCATAGCAAATGCCTTTAGTTTGTTTTAATTTTTATTTTACGCACATTTCAAGTATCTCTGCCTTGTTTTAAAACTAGTGCAAACTGAAACGAAAATTGTGTATGAGAAACCAAACACACACACACACGCATACATCTGAAACATTCTGTGTAAAAGAAAGTTTTTACACACACGTTTTGGCTGTCTGCTCAGTTGGTTTTTATTTGTTTTGTTTTTACGCTCAATTTGTATCGTTATTGTTGTTTTGTTGTTGTTGTTTTTTAAGTGTCTTCACTGGGTTTGAATCTTTGTTTTACATGCACAGTTAATGTTTTATGTGTAACCTGATGGTCCATGCTCATCAGCTTTGAACACGTTAGAACAAATGATTTATACATCTGCAAGTTCCACTTACTAAAGTCTGCATAATTGCTAAGTACACGGATTAGAGTATGCACTGATTACTAGAGTCATTGGTGTGCAAGGATGTCAAGAAGACCCAGTCATATTTAGTATTTGATTTTGTTTACCCCATCCACACAGAGAGGACAGCATTATTAATTGATGACGTCAATCATTATTAACACCATTTGACTATTCAAGTGACCTCTTTCAATCTGTGCACTTTTATCATGCACTCTGCTATAAAGAGCTTAGGAATAGGTGGAGTCTA
The DNA here is from genome assembly GCA_018857735.1 of Alviniconcha marisindica. Taxonomy (NCBI): domain Eukaryota; kingdom Metazoa; phylum Mollusca; class Gastropoda; family Provannidae; genus Alviniconcha; species Alviniconcha marisindica. The sequence goes on along the minus strand of JABMCL010001116.1, from coordinate 44,616 downwards.
AGCTGTTTGTTTCTATGCCAATGTGCAAATAGTTGTGCGCATGAGTTCATCCATATACTTAACAATCACAGAGTCTAAATCCCATTGAATATCCCCCCCCCCCCATGCCAGAATGAAAGGACATGACTGGTGCATTGCGGGTATTTGTTATTGTGTTTCTCTTTATGCATGTGATTTGCATCCTTATGGGTTTCCTGGTCATTGTCCATTTTGAATTCTGTATTCATGTTGTTACAATTCATGTAAACTTTGTTGTTTACTGCACTTTTCCCTTTGTTTACCATGTGCACGTGAGGATGGTTTGTGAACAAAGATCGACTTCTAAAATAATAATTTAAAAAAAAGTCAGTGAAAGCATCTGAGGCACTACACATCCAGAATTCTAGAGTTCTGTGTGTTCCGATTTGATGTAGTCTAGATGGTGTATGTCCCTGCTCAGTGAATAAGCCAAAATAAGCAGCACTGTTCACTCTCCCTGTTCATTCAGTAGGCACTGTTCACTCTCCCTGTCCATTCAGTAGGCACTGTTCACTCTCCCTGTTCATTCAGTAGGCACTGTTCACTCTCCCTGTTCATTCAGTAGGCACTGTTCACTCTCCCTGTTCATTCAGTAGGCACTGTGTAAGCAGCGTTGTTTAGTCTTCCCACTCAGTGAATAGGCCAACATAACCAGCACTGATGTCTCCCTGATCTGTGAATAGGCCAACATAACCAGCGTCAAATTAATCAGTTTTCCCGCTCAGTGAATAGGCCAACATAACCAGCACTGATGTCTCCCTGATCTGTGAATAGGCCAACATAACCAGCGTCAAATTAATCAGTTTTCCCGCTCAGTGAGTAGGCCAGCATAACCAGCAATGGTCAGTCTCCCTGATCTGACCAACATAACCAGCATAAAATTGTTCTGTCTCCCCACTCAGTGAACAGACTAGCACAGCAGGAGTGGTCATTTTTTCAGCTTGTAAATAATTTGTATAACTGGGAGTGTTCGTCATCATTGTCTTTTGTGACATGCTGAGTTGCGAAATGTGGTTGGTCCTGCATACAAGTGAATGGCGGGAAACTAATAATGGAGCTGGAAACTGACCCAGGCAGTGAAGTACCACTGGCCTGGTTTGATGTCTCCCAACTCATGGAAAAAATTACCAGCGATGATTAGTTGTTTCTCTGTGTTGATAAAAACATTATGCATACATGTTATTGATCGGCCTCCCTGCTCAGTGATTTATTATCATCAAGTACTGGTCAGTTTTACTGCTCAGTGAACACAGTAATACATGACCAATATTCACCAGTATCTCTGGTGACTAGTGATATATATGCCAGTATTGATCACTCTCCCAGTTTGGTGAGTATGGCATTTAACACTGCAAATATTGACTATCTTTATCTCTGTGCATAGTGAATATAATATCAATACCTGTAGTAACTACAATAACACATTACCATTACTGATCAGTTGTATTTTCTTGCTTAGGGAATAGGCTACATAGGATATTACCAGTATACTGTATTGAACACCGTCTTCTTGCTCAGTGAGTAGTTATCAGGTGCATCTTTTGTACAAAACAATGCAATTTAACAATCTCCTGTAGGAAATTTCTTACTTGCTGGCTGGTATCTTCTTGCATACAGAAATACGGAAACAATAAATAAATAAATGCCCCTCCTACTTTGTTTCAATAATAATAAAATTAGGAGTGCCAGAGTGCACATAACCGGGTTATAAGCACAACATTCCTGATACAACAGCAATATCCCTGCTCAGTGAGCACAGTAACACATTACCAGTACTGATCAGTCTTCTTGCTCTGTGGACACAATAAAATATGACCATTCTTCCTACTCAGTGAATATGATAGCACATTACTAGTGTTGATCGGTCTCCGTGAATACAGTATTAAACCAAGCATGATAACCCTCTGTAACAAATACACATCTTTCAATCCTTCAGCAGTTTACACCCACAATACAGTCTAACATATCTGTTTGTTCTAAATGTACCATACTACTTGTTCTGAATTTTATGTATGTAAAGAAACATTCTATATCAGACTTTTCTAAGTCATACCACATACTCGTATGTGTATATTAATATATAATATACATCCTGATTGTGTGTTATTTATTTTTGTTGATTTCGTTGTTGGCAATTCATCAAGTTTGTCATCGGACAATTCATTTGTTCTACCTTTAGACAGCATTCATCATCAAAAAACTCAAACTGATTTAAATGTGTATTAAGATGTGCATGTGTCCATGCATGACACTGTGACTGACTGGCTTTGGTTCAAGTTAGCTCTTCTGCAGCTGTGAATGTCCGTCCCGCAAAAGCAGGACAGTTTGGTATTTTTACTCTGCTCCCTTCCCACGAGTGTTTGTGTGTGTGCGTGAGAGGGAGAGAGAGCTCAAAGACTAATGTGACCATTTGTCATTTGCAGGGCGCTTGACTCGCCAGAAGAAGATTTGGTGAGCGAACAGACTGAAGACACCTACATGTGATGTGACAACTGACATCACCGATATGATGTGGCATCACTGATATGCTGGAGAACTACTGTAAAAAGGCTGTTATTTGTCAGTCAACATCATCAGCACTCGTGGTACCCAGTCAGTCTTCTTTTCCTTTGTCTGGGATGAAAACTGGCTCCGCTGTAGTGCCCACCACTGACAAGGTGGCACCAATGAATTATGACATCACACCTAACATCACTGAGCGTCAGTCTTGGACAGGCATCACATCTGATGTTATGAATATGTGTTCACACAATACTACAGTATTGCCCCTGACTAACATTAATTTCACTGCTGTGATCCACTTTTGACCACGGTCATTTGACTGCATGATGTACAATCAGTTGCTACGGAAAACTACAGACTGTGGTGTCACCATCGAGCCGAATATCGACGGCATCACAGTCTGTGGTTTCCCATAGCAACTGATCGTACATCATGCAGTCACATGGCCATGCTCAAGTGGACTGTAACCTGTAGCCTGCCCAAACTTGGCTGCCTCCACAGTGTGTGACCATCTGCAGGGAAGTTGTTGCTGCTGCCTTGACAGCCTCCACCCACGACAAGACCACTCTACAGCCCAACCACGCCTATATATAATTTTTTATCATTCATGTTTTGATACTGTTGTGTTCAGAGCTCTGTGAACAAGGCAAACAATGCCAGAAGAACATGTACATTTTTATACGGAGAAATTTTCATCAGTTTGTACAAAGCTTTACTTCAATACTGTCTCAAGTGTTACTCCGTGTGGTTAACAGGATGTTAAAAACCAGTTGCTAACTCTCTACCTGTGTATATTATATATGCGCAGCATTTCAAAGGTAGGACTGAACTACACGGTCCCTATGTTGTGGGACTGTTATGTAACAAGACAAGCAGCAAATCTTTAGACTGTGGCCCCGTTTGCTCTCACTCACTTCTAGTTTCCATAAAATGACCACTGTGCAGCAGCTCCATGTACTTTTTAAATGGCCCCAAAGAACAGGTGTAAAATTTTGTTCCTTGCACAAGAGGACCGCTTTTATTTTACCAAACTGCATTTTAATATTCTTCCAAAGAACAGATGTATATATGTTTTTTTGTTGGTTTGTTTTTGTAATTGTTATGACCACTTCCGGCTGTGACGGTCGTTGCCTTTTGAAACGAAAAGATTGTTTCTTTGCGCTGAGACAAACATTGTGTTTGACTCTTCCACAGATCAAAATGTAGAACTGATTCTTTTCATAAAACTATCACTTCTCCTTTTATAAGTTTTAATATTGTACCAAAGGGCAGATTCTCTGTGACCATTTGGCTGTGAGATCAAAACACGCAAGAGAATTAAAAAATGAAGAAAAGCTCACTGGTTTTAATAGGACAGCACAAAATGTGCAAATTGTCAGTGCAAGCACGTTTTTCATTTTTCAAGCTACAGGCAGGCACCAACAAACGATGATACGAGTGAAGTGTGAAGACTCGTCTGGGTCGGTTGCTGTACAAGGTGGTTGTGGAAGAGCCGAGACTGACATGTATGTGAAATTCATGCTGTCCACAAACATGATGTACTTGTCCACAAATATCACACAATTTTCATGTAGACATCCACCTCAGATTGCATTCCACAAAACATCCTCAGCAACAGACCCTGTCCATTTCATTGTTTGTAGTGTATTATCCATCTGTAGCTTAAAAGATGCTTGCACAAAAGTCGTTTTTAATTATTTGATTAAAAATGAAAGTGTTCTTTAACTAGTGTTTTGATCTAGTTTCAGTTCCTTAAATCTAGTGTTTTGATCGAGTTTCAGTTCTTTAAACCTAGTGTTTTGATCTAGACACACACAACACCCCTTCCATGGACTACAGTATCATTGCTTTTTAATAGTTTTACATCAATTCTATAGTCATTCCCAACAGACCCCATGAGGTTTAACAGGACACACCACGCTTGTCCAGTTGTTGGTGTATGGCTCTGTTTTTGTTTTTTTACACCTTGTGTCAAGCAGAAGGGTGCCTAATCTTACCCATTGGGTGTAAAGCATAAGGGTGCTTACCCACCTGTTGGTGTAAAGCTGAAAGGTGTTCACCCAGCAGTTGGAGTAAAGCTGAAAGGTGTTCACCCAGCAGTTGGAGTAAAGCTGAAAGGTGTTCACCCAGCAGTTGGAGTAGAGCTGAAAGGTTTTTCACCCAGCAGTTGGAGTAAAGCTGAAAGGTGTTCGCCCAGCAGTTGGAGTAAAGCTGAAAGGTGTGTACCCAGCAGTTGGAGTAAAGCTGAAAGGTGTTCACCCAGCAGTTGGAGTAAAGCTGAAAGGTGTTCACCCAGCAGTTGGAGTAAAGCTGAAAGGTGTTCGCCCAGCAGTTGGAGTAAAGCTGAAAGGTGTGTACCCAGCAGTTGGAGTAAAGCTGAAGGGTGCTTACCCAGCAGGTGGTGTAAAGCTGAAGGGTGCTTACCCAGCAGTTGTGTAAAGCTGAAGGGTACTTACTCAGCTGTTGTGTAAAGCTGAAGGGTGCTTACCCAGCTGTTGTGTAAAGCTGAAGGGTGCTTACCCAGCTGTTGTGTAAATTAAAGCTGAAGGGTGCTTACCCAGCTGTTGTGTAAAGCTGAAGGGTTTCTCACTGTTGTGTAAACTAAAGCTGAAGGGTGCTTACTCAGCTGCTGTGTAAAGCTGAAGGGTGCTTACCCAGCTGTTGTGTAAAGCTGAAGGGTGCTTACCCAGCTGTGGTGTAAAGCTGAAGGGTGCTTACCCAGCTGTGGTGTAAAGCTGAAGGGTGCTTACCCAGCTGTTGTGTAAAGCTGAAGGGTGCTTACCCAGCTGTTGTGTAAAGCTGAAGGGTGCTTACTCAGCTGTTGTTAAAGCTGAAGGGTGCTTACCCAGCTGTTGTGTAAAGCTGAAGGGTGCTTACCCAGCTGTGGTGTAAAGCTGAAGGGTGCTTACCCAGCTGTGGTGTAAAGCTGAAGGGTGCTTACCCAGCTGTTGTGTAAAGCTGAAGGGTGCTTACCCAGCTGTTGTGTAAAGCTGAAGGGTGCTTATCTAGCTGTTGTGTAAAGCTGAAGGGTGCTTATCTAGCTGTTGTGTAAAGCTGAAGGGTGCTTACCCAGCTTTTTGTGTAAAGCTGGAGGGTGCCCTTTTCAGTTGCAGTGTTTGGTTTTTACCAGGAAGACTCAAGAGTGCCTGCTAACTGTTTGAATGGTGTAAAGGGAAGGTTCAAGTGACTGCTGACTCGGTGTTTGGTGTAAAGCTGAAGGGTGGTTGCCCAGTTTTGGGTGTCAACGATCATTCTGTTTAGTTTGTGCAGTTTGTTCTCTTTTGTCTAAATGGATCAACTTTCCATGAAGAACCTGCACCAAGCCCTGCTACGCAAAGATCAACAGTCCTCAAAGTTCTGTTGGTTTGTCATTGTATACGGGGAACCGTCTCCTACTATTTCTGCTTTTGTGGAACAATTTCAAACTGGTTTTGCTGTATTGAGCAACTTAAACTAGCCTCCTCACTTCCAGTGAAAGAACTATTTTGGGGTACCCTTTTCATCTAATCTACCAACATACTGTAACCCCCCCCCCCCCCCCCCCCACAAAAGAAAAACAAATCATGAGCTAAAAATTGCGTGGGTTGACCAATCTTTATCCCTACTGGTCATGCCCCCCCCCCCCCACACTTTTTTCTGTCTCTTTCTCTCAAGCATTTGAGAAATTGTTCAGTTTGCACAATCCAAGGCTTTTCAATTTGAATCTGAGAAGGTTAGTTCCTTTAATGCCCACTTGATTTATTTCAGCTGTCTCTGGTCCACACTGTTTGACACAGGATGGGTATTTTGTGGATCCACCTTTACATTTACTAGGACACTTTTACCTCCACACTGTCTCACACCTGTGTAGCACCAACACATTTATTTTGTATGAGAACCTTTATTGGTAGCTCTGTATACATCATTGTCTGTACAACAATGTAGTGCACATACCTGTATACATACTATTGAAATTGTGCATTTTACAGTTGCAATAAAGCGTTGCTGACTGAATGAAGATGATGCAAGTTATTTCTTGTTGTGGACTAGTAGTGCTGGGACCAAGTCTGTTACCATGCTCAGCAATGAAAGTGTCAAGGCAAGTTTTGCTTTGTGAATCAGCACCACAGCGTTTCACTGTACTCAATATGGTTTGACGGAGTAAATGGCAACAGATAATACCCAGCTCCCCATCTGTGCAAGACATTATTACCTGAACCCAGACAAAATGGTCAGTGCCATAAAGCATGGGCACATTTAACTCCCCACCCCTATTCAATTTATTCTAAACCCAGACAGATGACAAACCAGGACAGACACAACCTGCTCACCATAACACAACTTGTTCACCAGGCCAGATGCAGAAAAAATAAGGTCCAAGCCAATTTACTGTTCACAATTTTACTAGCCATATCTTGAAGAAGATGGTACAGAGATTTTACAGACGTCGACCACGACGGCCACCCTTCCTCCTGGTGCTGTCCGAGGGGATTGGGGTCACATCCTCTGAAATGCACAACAAATTTTGTTTTGATCTTTGACAATGTGACTGTCACCAACACTCAACTGGAATTTTCTATATTTATAGTTACATTAAGTTCTTTACCTTAAAAATTAAAACAGGCAAGAGGCATGGGGAGAAAGTAGTGACCAAAGAGACCACAGTCCAGGGGTCAGATAAGGCTTGGTGGGGTGCTGAGGCAAACCAGTGCTCACGGTAAAATGTTTAACTGAAGTTCACAATGACCCCCTGTCCAAAACAATAAGGTTCAAACAGCCTAAAGTGGGGGTCATAACACTGAAGTAGCATATATTACAGAATATATTACAAAATTAAATATCCAGTGGCAACTCCTTTGTTTTCTTGTTACTCTGTAGACAACACACCACAAATGCTCCATCATTCTTCACGCTTACACTCATTCAGTACATATATGAACTTTTCTCTCTCTTTCTTCAGTCCTTTCAATTTGAGTGATTTTAGCTGAGAAGTTTTCATTCTCTTAAATGCATAAACGGGGAAAAAAATCAGGCAAAAGTGGAGAACAGGGCCTCCCTCATTAAATTTTTTAAAAACTAGAGATATGGCCGACTCGGTCACAAAATAACCCAGATCTCAGATTCTCACAATTCCAGTGCTTTTTGCTTTGATCTGGTAACCAAATAATCAGTTGTAATTACTGTTTTTGCGACAGTTATCTTTTTTATCAGAACAGCCACGGACCAGCCTCAGTTTTGTTCAAGGTTGTTCTGATGGAAAACAGCACATGAGTGAAGGTAACAAGTACAAAAGTAACAGTTGCAAAAACAGTAATTAATTATTTGGCTGCCAGGGCAAAGAGTAGATCGCTGTGGAATTATAAGATCGATTTAAGTAGAAATGAGGGAGGCCATAATCTCCACATTTGCCAAAGTTCAGTCACACTTAACACTACTGAGTACAGCTGCACCAGTGGAACATATGCTAATGACTACAGCTGCACTAAGATCTTTTTCAGCTGCTTTAATGCTTCCCTCTCTCTCTCAATGATGATATTATCAGACTCCAAAATACAACTTCCGGAAGTGATATAGTAAACCAATCAGCAATGCAAACAGGAATGTGGTTTGGCAAGCCAAGTTTTGCGTTCTGAACTTTGCCAATATGGTTTTGTTAATGCGCCAAATGATCAGACTATTGCAATCGCTTTGAAAACAGATGTGCACAGATTTCAATATTGTGCGTCTCAAAATTGAAACTGTGTGTAACAGACCCGCAGTTGTGCATTATCGGTACTGCAAACACCCTGTTTGGGGGAGACCATATTTTGATTCCTGGCTGTTTTTTTATATATATTTTGGTGGCCCAATTCACTCTCAGCGCACAAAAATTTATAGAAACCGAACAATTTCCTGAATCAATGTTTTCATTATTTTCTCCATCATTAGTTATCCAAACTTTAAGACATGTCTCACAAGACAGCCAAAGTTCACAGAACTGAATTTTTTTTCAGGCTCTCCAAACACACCTCATGCTTTCATCACCCCTAAAATATTTAAACCGTGTAAGATTAACCCCTTTAAATCTTTATTCTGACGTGTGACTATCCTTTTAAAAAGTGTCTTGTGCAAAAAACCTCTGTAACTTTTTCACAGTGATGCAAACACATAGGCTGGAGATTCAACTATACCCCTCAATCAGCTGGGAAAGCATGCTGTCTGCAGTTAGTTTTGAACAGCAAAGTGTTTCATGAGCCAGTGTACATCAACGACCGTTTTCTCAAAATCCAATCAGACATTTTCGTACAGCTCCATTTGTGTAAAAGTCTCAATGGCTGATCAAGATGTTGGCGCACAGTGTAAGCAAGCTGATTCTGGGGCTACTTGGTTTACAAAGACAACATGCTTATTAGGTGCACTGAGACCACAGACTTACTAGGTACACTGAGACCACAAACCCCCAAACTTTCCCAAGACAAACGAGCAGATGGCAGTCTAATTTTAATTTTTTACTTCTGAGCCTTTGGGTGTTCTGGAGATCTCTTTAGGCACACTGTGAACTTATCTGGGGCATATAATAAATACACCAATGGGTGTACAATTCCCATGTACCACATGGAACAGATTAGTTAAAATAAGCATGAACCAAAACAAGGCAGAAAATTTCACTATCAACCTTGACACTCACCACACTTACTGTGCCAGAAACAAAAATGCCAATGTTTTTGCTACAAACAGCCAGCAAGTCAGCCTCATACTAATAGTCTCACTTCTTGTTTATCAATGCAAGGCAGAAATGACTTACCTATGCGTCCAATCTTCATGCCTGAGCGAGCCAGAGCTCTCAGAGCTGACTGTGCACCAGGCCCAGGAGTCTTAGTTCTGAAATTAATATATCAACATAATAACAGAATGAACCATATAAAGGCATGAAAGAAAAGGGTAGGACTTGAGGACACACAAGGTGTAAGATTCCGTAAGACCTTGAAGATAGCAAACCAGTCTCCTCATGACACTATGGCTCATGCAAACTCCAAGCACTGGTTTACGACATCCTTCCTTCAATCCCTGCCATATTTAATTACGCCACAGGGTCCAGAAAACTGTCAGCTAACGAGCAGTTTTTTGTTGGTGCTCAAACAGTGGTAAGTTTGTTACAAACAACTCAAATTATATCAGACGTTTGTTTTTATAACTGACCATGTTGCTTACGCCAACTCAAACCAAAATCGTTTGAATTGAGATGGAACTTTTTTTTTTAAACCCAGGGTGGATAAGCCTCTTGTTTACATGCGTGCTTGGGCGCTAGGTTGCTTCTAGTCTTATTAGTACCCAAATCTTTCAGAGGGCGCTGACCGCAACAGTGGACAGCTGCACGGAGATAAAGCGTGCCCCTTCAGTGACGTAACTATTTCTGGCAGAGTTTGGAGGAAGGTGCTGGAAAGTGATGCTCGGAGTGTGTGGCTCATGGTGACAAATCAAGTTTGGTTACACTTACCGAAGATTAAGAGCTTGATGTTTCACATTCAGCGTCCAAACATTTTTGAACTGCCCAAATGACCTAAACTTATTGCATGGATTCATGACAGGAGTAAAAAAATAAATGAAAAGGTAAAGCACGGATGGTAAATACACATAATTTTTTTTTGCTTTTGTGCACAAAAAACTCAGTCATATAACTGTTCAAATCCCACGCATTAACTATATGCACACACACACAAATCTTAACAACAATGTAGTTTAATTAAGGATTTAAGCAGTCTCTTGCCGTCTCTCTGATGTTGGAGTGTGAAGTCGGTTATTATATCAACTTTGACAGTGGTCAGGCTAGGGTGGGCGACTTCAAACCAGGTCAGTAGTACTTCACTGGCTATGTCTGTTTCCAGCTCCATTATTAATATTAGTTTCCTGCCATTCACTTGCATGCAGGACCAACCACATTTTGCAACTCGGGTCTCAAAGGACAATGTTGATGAACACTCCCGAAGTCATGATGACAGTTCAAAACCAGTTCCTTCCATTAGCTCTGAGTCAGCTGACGATAGGTCACCTACTCAAGAAGGTAAACAAACCAGCCAGAAATCTTGAGTACCAGCAAAAGGCACCTGTGAAAAACGCTGACTGCCATAGAAGATCTCAAGCTGGAAGATATTGAAAGTCAAGCTGGCACAGAATTTTGCTGTGGCAGAATTTCAACTAGACAAGTGCAGGATTGTTCTAATTTGTTTTTTAATCAGTCAGTGTGTTAAGCGTCATGTTTGGTTGTACACCTTCTTTCAACACCGTGTTTTCTGTACATGCAAGTTCTAAATAGTGTCTGCGATATATGTGAGGACCATAAATAGAGACAACACAAAGCAGCACCAATTACCTATTGCCTCCAGTGGCCCGCAGTTTGATGTGCAGTGCAGTGATGCCCAGCTGTTTGCAGCGCTCAGCCACATCCTGAGCAGCCAACATAGCAGCATAAGGGGAGGCCTCATCACGGTCAGCCTTCACCTTCATACCACCAGTCACACGCACGATCGTCTCCCTGCACACCAAATAAACAAAAACTGTGACATAAAATCACTGGTGAATATATAATTAGTGTAATACTAACATTAGTAACAAATATGAGGCAAAATATACCGCCTGTCAAAAAGTGTCATGAAATATAGCCATCACTATTACCAGTAGTGTTGCGAAACATAGTGGTAAAGCCTAAACTTTTAAAGGAACAAAAAAAAACCCATAAACCTCAAGTCCAAAGTCAGCATCATTTACTGATTTAGTATTCTTACATGAACATGTACACCAACTGATGAAAAGATGGCATAACATTAGCTAACCCTAACCCAAATCCGGGGTAGTCTAACGTAATCATTGTAACTTATGTACGGGCTGCGCGGAACCGTACAGTGGAGTGCAGGAGTACCAAACTCGGAACTTCGGACGTTAGTCCACAAACTTACCGTCAATCCCTTTCAAAGCATGGGCCTGGCACGTACAAAAAAACTCAGTCAAACAGATCTACAATTATTGCCACTTACTTGCCCGACAGATCAGTAACATGGACAAACGTGTCGTTGAAGCTGGCATAGATGTGTGCCACACCAAACACATTCTCGCCTTCCTTTGCCTGTGGGCCGAGTACAACCTGTTCTTGTTGAACGGTCTTTCCCTTTCGGGGTGCCATCTGAAAAGCAAAACAAAACAGTAGTTATTATGGGTTTTGGTCCTTCAAATAAATAACTCGTGAAAATGTGTTCGTAACAGAAAAATATTATGCAGACACACCACTTGTACTGTATCAAACTGTGAACATGACACAATAAAAGGATCATAGCTCAATACCAAATTACATACTAATGATACATTTATGCGTCGATGATGCTAAAAACGATTGATATGTCTCAGGATCAACATCAACAACCCCATACCTCGTATTATTGAAAGCGGAAAAGGAAGTGTCCCACAGAATCTCTGGCAATCTGGGAAGAGTTTACTTCCGGGGCCGGAAATTGCCGAGAGTTGACGAACACTCCCGAATTTATGTTATTGTATAGTCAAAGTGAACAATTGAACGTCAAACACATCATAAATTCACGCTTCTTCCGAAGTGGAGTGTTTGGATGACATAGAAAATTGTGAAATTAACGAGTGTGGCACATATTTAGGTCATTTTGTGTTGTTTGAGAATGGAAAACATATCATTTTCTGCCACTCAATATTTCTGAGTGGCAAGCAGTCTGTTCAGCGAAAAGCCGACCCAAAGCGAAAAAAGTGGCGAGTCTGGCCTTGTTGGATCTCGCTCGTCCCTCCAAACATCATGGACTTGATGTTTGAATGGGAATATGAGGGAGATAGATTTTCGTTCGAAGACAGTGACCGATTCGAAGAAGATTCGCTTTGTTCTTGGGGAAGCGAGCCTGAACTCTGCAACAACTGGCGAGGATGGAAGCGACAAAATGGAGGGCAGGGTCTTATGCAGGGTTTACAACCCCCTGGTACGTATAATTTTTCTCTTTTGGGGTGCTTTTTGTGTGTGGCTTGAACTTTATATGTTTCGTATTTTTCACCCGAAAACATGATTTGCATCACGCCCACCTAGCTGCGCGTCTTTGTCAAAGCTCAATCGGCAGCTTTCCGGGGGTGGGTGAGGGGGGTTATTGATCCGTTAACAGTGACATGTGTCAAAACGCCTTTCATTCGCTACAATTGTCTTCACTCGCAGTCAAGTTCAGCCTGCAAGCAGTATGGATTACCTGACAGGTTTTCTTCCAGTTCGCACGTATCAGGTCTTCACTTGGTAATTCAAAGGACACAATCAACAGACTCTTTGTTGATTCTTAAATGTTGTGCTTTGTAGCGTACACTGAACTGCTGTCAGGTAGACCCAAATATTTAATTAGTTGCCTCTAATTAGATGTTAGGTTTTGTTGTGTGGCCACAAAAGTGCAAGTAACCCAGTGTAGTGGAGTGCAAGCCTTGAAGAAGAGGCTGAGCAGAGGTGAGGAGAAAGCCCTGAGGGTAAGGAAACAGCCAGTGGGTGCAGGCCAAGGATGTAGGTCAAGAAACCAAAAATAGAGCTCTGGGCTCAGAACAATGCAACAGCAACTGGGCCGTGTAAACTGGTGTGGACCTGGGGGACTTGGGGAGATGCACAGACCCAGTGAGAGCCCGGACTTGACTGAACCCCTCCTGTCCAATACAAACAGGGGACAGGGCGGCCGCAGGAGGCTGAGGAAAACTCCCAAAAGAAACAAACTGCATGGAGTGTATGGATGGAGCTCACACTACAGCGGGAACTGCTGGAACTGAAAGTAGAAGTTCACAGACACTTCTAGTACTAGCAGCTGCGTAATAATTGACTACTTTTACTTTTAAAATTGCTGTAAACTTTTCTCCCCCCCCCCCACCCCACCCCCTCCCCCCCATTTTTTATATATTTTAAATCTTTCTTCATGTGTGTGTTCAAGTCTAACTCCAAAGTACCGTCAAACATATTTTTTAAAATTATTTTTTGGTAAGGGGGTGAAAAATGCATTGATAGCTCTCAAATTATACAAATAGCAGCAGCAGCAGTGTATTCTCGTCGTTTTATGCGACTACATGCAGACCAGCTTGATAATGTTTGGGAGATTCTGTCAACCTGCAACAACAACAAGAAGAAATTCTGCAGCTGCTATTTTTGTAATCCTATCCTTTGGTGCTTTTAAAAAGTAAAACTTAAGTTTGTATCTTGTAGAACTATACAGTATAGTTTGAATGTTTTTGCCTGACATCCATCTTTGTAGAACATGATTGCAGTGTCCACATATCAGGAGTGAAAAAAAGTATATAGAGTGATCAGTGTAAACTGTAATGCCATCCTGCTTGTTCTAGTTCTAGGTAGTTCAGGTTCTACCCATTCAGTTTTTTGGGGGGGCAAAATTATTAGTGTTGATATTTTCTTGAATGCTGTAGTATTTAATGTGATTGTCAAACTTTGCAGGGTGGTTGGCTCTTACTGAATGAACATTTTAGTATTTTTACCTGTTCATACCACTTTCCATGACCTTGTGGCTTGGCTTGATTTCAGTGTCGCACTCACACTCACAGTCACAGTCAGATCAGCGCTGAAGAGTGGGGACTGAAAATTGTAAAATCTTTGTTTGTTGTCACCCAGTCAAGTATACATTTTTGGGCATTGATACATGGATGATGGATCAGGCGCATTATTTGAATGAAAATTTAAAACAATTTTTATTTTCTCCAGTTACTTAAGGTGTAGTATAAATTTAACGAGACAGCAATAAAAAAGAACTTAATTTATCATTTAGTGATTTACCTTTTCCTGGACACTGTTTACTTTAAATGTTGACTTTTAAATTTTTCTTCTTCTTCTGAATACTGTAGGAATCTCTAGGAATAATTATAATGCTAAGTTACTAACAGTAACACAGTAAAACTAGTAACACTAACAGTAACAGTCAGGACAAAAATCTACAATCGGGTGTGCATAACATCTATATGTTATTAATTCCTTTAAAAAGACAACTGACTTTGAAGTTTGGGTCAGCCTGCATCAGCTTGTTGCAGTGTTGTTGGAGAGCTGAACTCAACCTTTGTCAGTTTGTGAAGCTGTTTTGTATTTAGAGTTATTGTCCAGCCAAGCCAGATGAATGGACATGTCATGTACATAAGTGGTCCTGTCGGCTGTGTGACCAGCAGTGTTGCTGTGTGTGATTTCAGAGAGCCGAGTGCTGCCCTTGGTGGAGCTGTCTGCCCAGGCTGTAGCCTGCCACATTCCCTTTGAGGAAGTGGAGCGTTTTGCGCAACCCATCCCTGAGCAACTGCAACTGCGCATCGCCTTTTGGAGCTTTCCTGAGAATGAGGAAGATATCAGGTAATAAGCCGCTGCCACGCGACTCACTTAGTAGTAATATTACTCTAGTCTCTTAAACTAAGTGTTAGAAAGTCCACTTTCTAGTTTGGGTACCTCTTTCTTAACACTCTAGTCTGTCTTAATGACGGACATCAGGATGAAAGAACAAACAAACTTTTCAGTGTGATTCTTATATATAATTATAAGTTATTATCTTGGGCTCTTTGAGTTTGACACACACCACAGGTAAGTTTAAAATAGACTGTTTAACAAGTAACATTTAGTTTAACAAGTAACATTTAAGCATTTGTTAATCTTAACGTTATCTATGGGTTGCAAATATGTGGAAAAACATGTTTATAACACAAAATCAATCCCTCTCATAATTGCTCAAATGCCATGCATTTACTTTACTGTAGGCAGTAAAGGTCCAGCATCATGTCGCAAAAGACAACATAAAAAACTCTGTAGGCAGTAAAAGTCCAGATCTGTATGATGCTTAATAGAATGCATTTTAATTAAGGGCTTTAGTTTAAGCAGTCTCTCTTGCTCAGTCTCAGTCTCTCTGACGTGGGGTGTGAAGTTGGTTGTCAAAACATATCAACTTTGACAGCTGTCAGGCCAGGATGGGTCACATCAAAGGAGGTCAGTGGTAGCTTCATGCCTATGTCAGTTTTCAGCCATATTACTAGTTTCCTGCCATTCATTAGCATCTGGGACCAGCTACATTTTGCCGTTCAGCATCATGTTGCAAAAGACAGTATAAAAAAGTCGGACTTTTTTGTTGTAGTTTTGGTAATAGTTTTGAGCCAGCGCATCCCACTAACTCTGAGCCAGTTGACATTAGCCCGCCTGCTCAAGAAGGTAGTCTGCCAGTAGCACTAGCAGCGAAAGGCCCAGGTCCAACCAGGCATGAGCGAAAAATGTTGATTGCTGTGGAGGGTCCCAAGCTCAGGGATACTGAAAGTAGTGCTGTTAAGTGTTATCTGTCAGACTGGCGCAGAATTCTGCATTAAGCCCTTTTCTTAATTGGGCGAAGGTTTTTTCACGAACCTAGTTGGAAGTATTCAGCGAACCTAGTTGGTTCTTAATTGGGCAAACTTTTCTTTGCGAACCTAGTTGGAAGTATTCGTTGAAGCTATATTTGGGGTCCAAAAAGCTTCGCTCAACATGTTCTGGGAACATTCGCCCTATCCAACGAACATTGCCTCTGATTGGCTGAGAGCAGAGCTCTCCTGTGGATGAAGAAAAAATAAAAATGGATGACGGTGTCGCTAGGTTCTTCACTCGCTTCGGAGGGAATTTATTTGTTAACTTGTGGGAGGCGCAGCCTCATCTTGGAGACCCAGAATGAGATAGTTGAATTACCCTGTGAGGGATGATTAAAGTATATTGACTTGACTTGACTTTAGCCTACATTTTTGATCATGCTGTCTGCTGCAAGTTTGGGCTGAAGCTTACATCTCATTACAAGCCAGTTGAGAACGAAGTAAAGTTTGGACTGTCCGAACCATGTTCGGCGAACTAAAAGTTCAGTTAAGAAACGAATCATAGTTCGTCGAACTGTCCAAAGTATGTTCGGCGAACAAGCATTCGCCCAATTAAGAACGGGCTTTAGGAGTTCAGCTAGGTATGTGCAGGATTGTTTTGTTTTTAATCACTGTCACACACACAGTGTCAGTGTGTGTAGCATCATGTTTTGTTGTATGCAAGTTTGCTGTACACAGGTTCTAAAAAGTGTTGGCAACCCCTGGTTATTCAAGAGCAGCGGGTGGGTTAAAGGTGGTAGTGGCTTTTTCCTTGCAGGAAAGAATTACGGGGGAAGATTTGATGAATTGATTCCAGCCTGATTTTATTTATTTTTAAAGTAGAGATCAGCGCGCATATATATACATGTATTACTAATTGTGCTGTAGTGTATAGTTGCATCTTGTGTTGTAGGCCTTGAGGGTCTAGTCAAGACAAAGCTTTGTGTGGTTGTACTTGTAGCCTGAAGGCGCAACAGACAGTGAGACATACTCAAGATCTCACGCAAATTGCATCATATGAATTTGACACAGTGAGATGTGTGCATTCTTAAGCGAAGGGACTGTACTCAGTTACAGACCACCCAGTCATTCCAACCTTTCAGTGAAGTCTGGATGAGCCACCACACACTTTGCTTTCCTCTCAAGTCACTTGCTCCAAACTGTAGCCCATGTGGCTTCGTCAGTGGTGCTGACGGCCGTTGTGAGTTCTTGGATGGCAAGTTCTGCACTCTCAAATCGGGTTCCTTGCATCCGTTTTTTGCTGTGTGGGAATTGGAAACCAGTAGCAGGGAGAGAGGGCTGGAGAATGGGGCGGATGAGGGACCCCCTGCAGCACTGATTTCAAGGAAATCCGTTGTTGCTGTGTGCCTTTGCACTATTAGTATTATGGTGCTGCCTGAATCCACTAAGACCTCTCTTCTGGTGGCACTGGTGCTGGGCCTCTTCCTTCTGACTCTGTGACTTGTGGCACACGGCGCTCTGCATGCAACGGTTGCCCTCAGTGTTGACTACCAGTTGTACACCTGTACAGAAGGAGCACAGTGCCAGTGGGAGAATTCACAATCTACCTAAAGAAGGAACTCGTCTGCTTTCCAACACTCCTTGTACTGTTGAATTTATAGGGCAAGAGTCTTCATGTAAATAAACGTCATACTCATAGTGGCATTGCAAAATGGGAAAGATTGAACTAAATGCTAACTGGTGGTAATGCTATATTTTATCAGCACATTCCTTTTTGATCAAGTTTATGAGATGAGACTGAGAGAGAAAAGAGATAGTTGAAAGAATTCTCATTGATTCTTTTCAAACTGCAATGGCTGAGTTCACAGAGAGAGACTGACAGAGTTGAAAGAGTACTCACTGAGATCTGTTTCAAACTGCAAAGACTAAGACTAGTAAGAGAGAGAGAAATAGTGTTGAGACTGTTCTCACTGATCCTTTTCCAACTGCGAAGACTGAGAAAGAAAGAGAGAGTGAGAAAGTCTGTGGTATGGCATCATTTAACTGAAATTTCCAGCCTAACAGCATCATTTTGATTTGATTGTAACAAGAAACAGATGTAAACCCCTTGAACACAATGAATGTGGGGTGCCAAGCACTTCAGCAGCAGGATTAACTATTATCGTACTAAAAGTAAAACAAAATGCTTTTCAAAACAAAAGTTCACTGACATAAAACTGGCAGTAATGGCTATGAAAAGTGTAAATTATGAATGTAGGCTGTAACACTAACAAACAGTGTATGTCATGCACAAGAAGGGTGGACATTTTTTGCTCACATCAAATTTTAATCTTGATCTCGTGTTTTGTAGTAAGTAAGTAAGTAAATTGTTTTTTTACACCCAGTCAACCAGTGCGGTTATATCAGGGTGAAGTTTTGTAGTCCTTTTGTAGCTTGACCGCAGTGTTTTGAGATTAATGCATAGTAAACTAAACATAATTTGTATGGCAGCTACTGACTAGCCTCAGCAGTTTTTCTTTCTTTTTGTTTTAATTAAGAAATAAGACACAACATTGTGACTGTACATATAAAGTATAGCAAACATAACAAGTTCACTAGCTAAGCTGCTTATAAGTTACTATATGTTCACTTGCCTTAGTTCGCTAGTTTGTTCCGGTATTATATAATGACAGTAACATGGTATACATTTTAATGTGAGTGTATGAATCTGTGGTGTGTTTATTTGATAGTGTTGGTCAGAGTGGGCTAGCAGCTCACTCAGGTGTAGCAGTGAGTGAGGGAGCATCTGTTGGGTAGAGTGACCTGTACATCTGTTATTTTCTATGAGAACGATGGAGTTATGTATGCGTGCACTGGGGGTGTAACTCAACAGTATGGACTTATTTGGAGTGTGGGGGGTACCCATAGACTCACATCAAAAGAAATCTGTTTTACTGTACATGCGTATTTTGATAGTTTTTGTATTTAATAATAATTTGTTTGTTAAAAAAAGAAAAAAGATGTGCATACAGTCAAAAGGCAAATTTTGATGTTATTCATAGACAATAGATTCTGCATTCTGTAATATTAGTAACCATGCCATTATTCTTACACAAGGTTAAATTAACTTAAAAGTTAATATATTGACAGTGACAGCAGTATCACATCATTCTGACTTAATATTATGCGAACCTTAGTCACCAATAATACCAAATATCAATATTATATATAGCAAAGATATGACATTCTTCTAATGTTCTATTGTGTAAATGGTAGCAGTTTGCCAGATCTAGTGTTAATATTCCAGCTATTTTATTATTATGTATATAAATTATGTTGGTGTAATATTAGTTTGGTAATTGGCAGAAACAAAATGTTATTTCAGCTAATGTGTGGATGTTACTATTGTTAGTATAGTAAACACTAACATGAATGCGGTATGCCATACTTTATTATTCCAGCCATTGAGTGAATGTAATTGTTACAGTGTTAGTGTAGTATCAGTATGGCAGGGATATATAGTGTTATTTATGTACTAATTCAGCTGTTGTTTGATTGTTACTGCTGGTGTAGTTAGTATGAGTTCTTACTATTGTGTGAATGTGAGTGCATTATCTGTGTAGCAGATGCCACATTACCCTTGTGACTGTGAAGGAAATTGTGATCACTGTAGCTTAGATTTCCCATCTTTTGTTCCGCACACACACCGTACCATGAAATGTATCTCTGGGACCTTGCTCAGGAAGGACATGTGTGGCAGAGGTGAACAGGAACCACAACTTGCTTTAACCTGTACAGAACTTTGCCTTGTCATTTGTACAGTCACTACAACATGGTGGTTATGACTTTCAGACTCTACTCATGTCTGGCCAATGGCAGCGCAGATGAGTTCACCAAGGGGGAGCACCTCTACAAGGGCCGGGCGGTTAAAGATGCTCTGCAGATTGGTAAGAGTTTTGAAAGTCAGAATTAAGACTATAACTGTAAGAATGATGTTGAGGTTGACTCAGATCTTTTTCTTCTACTGCTAAGTTCTATTTTTTATATTTTATTTTCACTTATCAGTGTTTATGTAAAAGCAAAAGTACAGAATGACTGATGGTAGGCATGGCATAATTATCTAAAAATGAAGTTTGGTGCATATGCATACAGTACAACTAAGCACACATGTGGGGATGGAAGTCCTTTAAGAATCTTGTGAAAGGTAACAAACACTGTTTTGATCAGCTTTTTGTTATGGCTCTTCTGCAACAAGAACTACCTTGATCATGGTTTGCAGTCCTCTACAAATTGACACTAATTCACACTTAAACTTTTTACATTCATTATCTTCAGCTTCATGCTTTCCCGCTGGACTGTTTAAACAATCATATCACCTATAGTACAAAAATGGAAGGCTCGCCCCCACCATTGTTCAAGGCAGTTCATTGTTCAGTTTCATGGGTCAGGGCACTTGTGACTACTGGTTGTCTGGTGGGGCACAGCTGACAGGGTCGGGGGGGGGGGGGGGGGTCAGGGCACTTGTGACTACTGTTGTCTGGTGGGGCACAGCTGACAGGGTCGGGGAGGGGGGGGGGGGGGGGCAGGGCACTTGTGACTACTGGTTGTCTGGTGGGGCACAGCTGACAGGGTCGGGGGGGGGAGGGGGGGCAGGCTTGTGACTACTGGTTGTCTGGTGGGGCACAGCTGACAGGGTCGGGGGGGGGGAGGGGGTCAGGGCACTTGTGACTACTTGTTGTCTGGTGGGGCACAGCTGACAGGGTCGGGGAGGGGGGGGGGAGGGGGGGCAGGGCACTTGTGACTACTTGTCTGGTGGGGCAGCTGACTAGGGGGGCGGGGGGGGGGAGGGGGGGGCAGGGCACTTGTGACTACTGGTTGTCTGGTGGGGCACAGCTGACAGGGTCGGGGGGGGGGGGGGGGGAGGGCACTTGTGACTACTGTTGTCTGGTGGGGCACAGCTGACAGGTCGGGGGGGGAGGGGGGGAGGGCATTGTGACTACTGGTTGTCTGGTGGGGCACAGCTGACAGGGTCGGGGGGGGGGGGCACTGGACACTGGTTGTCTGTGGCACTGACGGGTGGGCAGGGTACGGTTGTCTGGTGGGGACAGCTGACAGGGTCGGGGGAGGGGGGGGGGGGGCACTTGTGACTACTGGTTGTCTGGTGGGGCACTGTTGACAGGGTCATGGGTCAGGGCACTTGTGACTACAGGTTGTCTGGTGGGGCACAGCTGACAGGGTTTGGGGGGGGGGGGGTGTCAGGGCACTTGTGACTACTTGTTGTCTGGTGGGGCACAGCTGACGGGGTCAGAGGGCAGTTAAACTGCCTTGCTCTGTGATTCCAAGGGGGAAAGTTGGTCAGTGATGTGGTTGTAAAAAAGAGAGAGGGAAAAAAAATGATGGAGCCTTTAGAAAAAGGAATAGAAGACGAAGACGTGAAAGATGCCTATGTTTGTGCAGGCTTTCACCTGAGTGCGACAGTGAATGCCCCACAAACGTTCAACCAGGGTGGCCAGGGCAAGGGGAACTACAACGTGGCTGTTGTGTTTGATCGACGACGCATCTCTTCCTGCTCCTGCAGCTGCAACTGCACAGCCTCCTGGTGCTGCCACATTGTGGCACTCTGTCTCTTCCGCATTCATCAGGTAACAACTGCACAGCCATCTGGTGCAGCCACATTGTGGCACTCTGTCTCTTCCGCATTCATCAGGTAATAACTGCACAGCCATCTGGTGCAGCCACATTGTGGCACTCTGTCTCTTCCGCATCCACCAGGTAACAGCTGCACAGCCATCTGGTGCTGCCACATTGTGGCACTCTGTCTCTTCCGCATTCATCAGGTAATAACTGCACAGCCATCTGGTGCAGCCACATTGTGGCACTCTGTCTCTTCCGCATTCACCAGGTAACAAATGCACAGCCATCTGGTGCAGCCACATTGTGGCACTGTCTCTTCCGCATTCATCAGGTAATAACTGCACAGCCATCTGGTGCAGCCACATTGTGGCACTGTCTCTTCCACATTCACCAGGTAACAAGTGCAGTCTTCTGGTGTTGCCACATTGTGGCACTCTGTCTCTTCCGCATTCACCAGGTAACAAGTGCAGTCTCCTGGTGATGCCACATTGTGGCACTCTGTCTCTTCTGCATTCACCAGGTAACAGCTGTAACTCCACTGTCTCTTTCATCTTTGTTGTCCATCAGGTTAGATATGCAGCTCTTCTGCTCCCAAACTGTGGTGCTGTTTGGTGTCCACCATTGTTGCAGGGTCTACAGGTCGGAGTGTGTCTGTTGTTGCAAGGTCTATTCTACAGTGTGCGTGTGTTGCCGGTTTGTCTGTACCACAGTGTGTGCATGTTGCAGGGTCTACAGGTTGGAGAGTGTCTGTTGTTGCAAGGTCTGTACCACAGTGTGTGTGTTGCAGGTTTGTCCATACCAGAGTGTGTGTGTGTGTGTGTGTTGCAGAGTGCCGATCAGTGTGTTTGTTGTTAGTCTACCGATCAGTGTGTTTGTTGTTGTTGGGACTATACAACACTGTTTGTTGTTGTGGGGACTATACAACACTGTTGTTGTGGGGACTATACCACAGTGTTTGTTGTTGTGGGGACTTTACCACACGGTTTGTTGTTGTGGGGACTATACCACAATGTTTGTTGTTGTGGGGACTATACCACAATGTTTGTTGTTGTGGGGACTATACAACGCTGTTTGTTGTTGTGGGGACTATACAAGGCTGTTTGTTGTTGCGAGGACTATACCACAGCATGCTTGTTGTTGCAGGGTCTGTCGGTGACTCTGCGTGCCCCAGTATCGGAGTCCCTGTCGCAGCTGAAGAGAGACCAGCTGCAGAAGTTTGCCCAGTATCTGATCAGTGAGCTGCCACAGCAGGTATGTTTGTCACCAGTGGAACAAAGACTGTTACTTTGCCTTTGCTTCAGCATGCACATGTTTCTTGGATGATCAGCCTTTTTAACCGTAATTTCTACAGCATGCTGTCCCACTGACAGGGGTGAAGGGTGAATTTTTGGAGTTCAGATTTTCCCAT
Source organism: Alviniconcha marisindica (assembly GCA_018857735.1). Taxonomy (NCBI): domain Eukaryota; kingdom Metazoa; phylum Mollusca; class Gastropoda; family Provannidae; genus Alviniconcha; species Alviniconcha marisindica. The sequence goes on along the minus strand of JABMCL010001116.1, from coordinate 21,779 downwards.
TGTTTTAAAACCACTTAATGTGTGTGAGAATTTCCTCTTTAAAAAAAAAAAGTTTAGAATGTGCTGGAGAATTTTCCTTTGCAATCAGGAAAAAATCCTTTTTTCAAACAAGCTGAGGGTGTGTTTGAAAACTTATCCCTATTTGTAAACAAGCTAAGAATGTGTTGGAAAATGTATCCCTATTTGTAAACAAGCTAAGAATGTATTGGAAAACTTATTCCTGTTTGTAAACTGGCTAAGACTGTGTTGGGAAGTATCCCTGTTTGTAAACAAGCTAAGAATGTATTGGAAAACGTATCCCTGTTCGTAAACCAGCTATGAATGCATTGCAGATTTTGCCGACAGCACAGAGGCTGTTGGATGAACTGTTGTCGTGCAAGGAGACAGCAATGAACACTGTTGGAGGGGCCCCAGGTACCCACTGCTGTTCTTTCCTTTCACTCACTTGCCTCTGGTCTGTCAGCATCAAGGTCTGTAGGAAAACTACAGGTTGTTAACCAGCAGAGTTTTTTAACTACCACAGGCTGTTGGATGATGCCACAGGCTCTTGGATGATGTCACAGGCTGTTAGATGATGCCACAGGCTGTTAGATAATGCCACAGGCTGTTGGATGATGCCACAGGCTGTTAGATGATGCCATAGGCTGTTAGATGATGCCACAAGCTATTAGATGATGCCACAGGCTGTTAGATGATGCCACAGGCTGTTAGATGTAACATGCTATTACATGGTGCCACAGCCTGTTTGATGTCACAGGCTGTTAGATGATGCCACAGGCTGTTAGACTGTTAAATGCCACAGGCTGTGTGATGCATGGAAGAAGACATGTGTAATGACAGTAAAGTTGTACTGTGTGGCCGCAGACGACTATATGCAATAGGCTTACATATGACAGGCTGCTTGATGCCTCAGGATGTTAAATATCACAGGCTGTTAAATACCACAGGCCCATACATATCACATACTATTAAATACAACAGGCTATAAGTGTCACATGCTGTTAAATACCACAGGTTGTTAATGTGAAAGCTGTTGAAAGCATTATGTCACATACTGCTAGATGCCACAGGCTGTTAGATCTGTCTGAATGAGTTTGTAGTCTGAGAAAGAAATGCAGTGAAACCAGTCTGTTGATGATATATAAAAGTTGATTTTTAAACATTGATTATTGATGAAAAATGAATCCAGGATTCTCATGTGCACGCCATTTAATTTTAAAACCTTGTTTTTCAGACCCCACTGCTGGCCCGTCGGCCAACGAACAGACATCATGGTGCCTGGATGAAGCCACACTACATGAGAACATCAAGAAAACTCTGGTCAAGTTCTGTGTTCCATCTCCAATAGTGTTTAGGTAAGTGTGATTTTCCGCCCCAGTGCTAAGCGAGGCTGCCGCTCTTTCCCTTCTCCCATAGTCTTTTGGTGAACCTGGCCTCCTACTGGTGGGGTAAACTGAGGTTACATAGATAGTTAAGAGGTTAGGTAGACAGGTATAGATACGCGAGACAGTTAACCAGATAAAGGTAAGTTGCACATCATATGTGATCCAGTGTATGCATCCTATTCTATTGAGTCAACATATCCTATTGTAGCGTCTACACATTCTGTTCTATCATATGTTATCCTGTCTACCCGTCCTATTCTAGCCAGTCTATGCATTCTATTCTGGCCAACATACACATCCTGTTCTATCCAGTCTACACATCCTGTTCTATCCAGAACACTGGTTTGAGAAACCAGAAAGACAGATATTTTTTTACTCATGTCACATGGTACATATTGATGATGAACAAGGGAATAAGTCTGCTTTCATCTCCTACACAAGAATCTTGCCAGAATACCATGATGCAGGCCCCTCAGATGTTAGTGACTGTTAGTACTGTGGTATGACAAGAGGGTTCCGCTGCAAAATCACCAAGACACTCAGTAGTGTCCCTTGGCTGATGAGCAAGTTCATCAAGAGCAGTCAATTGATAAATTAACTGTGAATAATAATAATAATGTACATTTATCATGCACTCATCAGTGCCCTGAGCGTTTGCAGTTTGACTTTTATCGTTTGACTGCTCCGATATAACCAAAATGGTTGAGTGGCCTTAGTCTGCATACAGATTCTGTTCTGTCCTCCATGAGGAGTCTCCTTCTTTGTTCCCAGTGACGTCAACTACTTGTCAGCCAGTGCACCACCAGCAGCAGCCGAATGGCAGAGTCTTCTGCGTCCTTTACGTGGGCGTGAGCCAGAGGGCATGTGGAACTTGCTGTCCATCGTTCGAGAGATGTTCCGTCGTACAGACAGCAACTCCATTCCTCTGCTGGAGATCCTCACTGATGAAGTCATGCAGTGTGAGCAGGTGAGGGTCAATTGTTGTCTGTCCTAGTCACACAGTGTGAACAGGTGAGAGTTGATTGCTGTCTGTCCTAGGTCATGCAGTGTGAACAGGTGAGGGTTGATTGTTGTCTGTCTTTGTCACACAGTGTGAACAGGTGAGAGTTGATTGCTGTCTGTCCTAGGTCATGCAGTGTGAACAGGTGAGGGTTGATTGTTGTCTGTCCTTGACACACAGTGTGAACAGGTGAGAGTTGATTGCTGTCTGTCCTAGGTCATGCAGTGTGAACAGGTGAGGGTTGATTGTTGTCTGTCCTAGGTCATGCAGTGTGAACAGGTGAGAGTTGATTGTTGTTTGCCCTAGTCACACAGTGTGAACAGGTGAGGGTTGATTGCTGTCTGTCCTAGGTCATGCAGTGTGAACAGGTGAGTTGATTGTTGTCTGTCCTAGGTCATGCAGTTTGAACAGGTGAGAGTTGATTGCTGTCTGTCCTAGGTCATGCAGTGTGAACAGGTGAGGGTTGATTGTTGTCTGTCCTAGGTCATGCAGTGTGAGCAGGTGAGGGTTGATTGTTTTCTGTCCTAGGTCATGCAGTGTGAACAGGTGAGGGTTGATAGTTGTCTGTCCTAGGTCATGCAGTGTGAGCAGGTGAGGGTTGATTGTTGTCTGTCCTAGGTCAGGCAATTTGAAAAGGTGAGAGTTGATTGCTGTCTGTTCTAAATCACACAGTTTGAACAGGTGAGAGTTCATTGCTGTCCTGGGTCATGCAGTTTGAACAGGTGAGGGTTGATTGATATCTGTCCTAAGTCATGCAGTGTGAACAGGTCATAGTCGCCTGCTGTATGTCCACGGTCATGCAGTGAAGGACTGCTGTCTGTTCTGGTTCCTGTGTGCTTTTGATAGTTCTGCCACCCCTTTCAGTGGGGGCTGTGTTGTCCAGCATATACATGAAGACCTGTCTGTGTTGTGTTCCACACCATTTTGAGCTGCTCAAGCCTGACGTGAAGGGAAGGCCTCATTTCATTCTGTCTTTCTCCCCTGCAGATTCTGATCTGGTGGTTTGTGACAAAGGCCTCCACCAACAACAACAACAGTATGCACATGAGCCGCGGCAACAACAGTTCGGCCAGCGCTACCCAGCATGCAGCAGCCAGCCTGTGCGAGGAGATCGTGGCTCTGTGGCGCCTGGCCGCTCTTAATCCCCGGCTGTCCCCCTCGCAGCGTCAGGACCTGTGTACCAAGTTCAGGGAGTGGCACGTCAGCACTGTGGAGAAGGTGAGACAGCCCTCTCTCTCTCTCTCGTTTGACTCTTCCTGTCATTGTTATCATCATCATCATCATCTCTCGCTTGTTTAACTCTTCCTGTCATTGCTATCAGCACCATCATCATCAGAAACATAATCATCTGTGTGCTGTGCTGAGCGTATAATGTCAGCACTATGGAGACGATGAGACAGCCCTCTCCTGCTCTTCACTCTTTGTGTCATTGTTATCATCATCATCAGAAACATAATCATGTGTGTGCTGTGCTGAGCGTATAATGTCAGCGCTGTGGAGACGGTGAGACAGCCCTCTCTCTCGTTTGACTCTTCCTGTCATTGCTATCATCATCATCATCATCAGAAACATAATCATCTGTTTGCTGTGCTGAGCATGTAATGTCAGCGCTGTGGAGACGGTGAGACAGCCCTCTCTTTCTCTCTTCACTCTTTGGGTCAGTGTTATCATCAGGAACATTATCATTTGTGCATTGTGCTGAGCATGTCATGTCAGTACAGTGGAGGAGGTGAAGCAGCTCATTGTCATTTCATTGTCTTGCTGTCATTGTTACCATCATCATCGTTATTACCTTCATCATCATTGCTAAGGTCTGTGTGCAATGTTGGGTGGGGGGGGGGGGGGGGGGGGCGTGTCAGCACCATGGGGCAGGCAAGGCACATTTGTCATTTTCTCACTATCATTACCTTTATTGTCATCATCATCTTCACTGGAAGGTGTGTGCCAAGTTTAGAGCGTGGCACATCAGCACTGTGGAAAGGGCAATGGGCCTACCTCTCACCTGTTGAATCCCAAGAAAAGTGTGGTGTGGTGTGATCAGTGTCAGGGCATTCAGTCCACTGGATGGCAGTCTTGGTGTGGAAACAAACTGTGATGTTTTTCTCAAACACTATCAATGTGGTATAATAAACCTAAATGTGGTAAATTATATGAAACATTGCATGATGATAGTGTAGTCATCAGACTTTACCTGTTCATACCACTTTCAGTGACCTTGGCATCATCTCTATCTTCATCCTCATTGGCACAATCGTAAGCTCCTGGTGGTGTGGATTATCAGTAGAAGATGGGATAGAGTAGGTAATGAAGACACTTTTGATGACTGGTTTGTGTTTGTGGCCAGGTGCGGAAGGCCCGTAACTCCAGCTCAGGGAACACGTCCAACAACATCAAGAAGGGGGACATGGAGAACTTCTCGGGCTTCAAGCCGGCCATGGAGGCCTGCCAGCTCACCTGGGAGGACTACCCCATCCCCGGGGTCACCTACTCCACCAAGGACGGTCAGCGCTGGAACTACCGATTTAGCTCCAAGTTCCACGATGGCGGGGATGTCAAGAAACCCTCCCGCGTCCAGCCGGTCACCATTTGCTCAGAAGACATCATCAGCACGGACAATTCCAGAAACCTTGCTCATTCCCAAAGATCTCAGGAACTGCGCTCTCGCGCAGGCAGGATGGAGGTGCGGGGCATTGCCACCCGGCGAGACTCGTGCCTCAACGATGGTGCTGCCAGCTCTGGCTCCGAAGGTTTTTGCGAGCCGGAGAATCGGCACTTTAGGGACTCAGACTCCAGTCTGGACAACACAAAGGGGTTCCACTCACGCAGCAACTCTCTGGACGAAGCGGAGATGTCCCCCGGGGAGGCCGGGGAGGGGCAGCAGGAAGGGTCCCCCAGATCTCAGGACCAGCAGGAAGGGGAGGTGTTTGAGGAGGGTGGGGTGGGGCTAGCGTCAGTCAGCAAAGGCAGCAAGGAGAAAGGCAGAGTAGCAGACGGCTGTGCTCAGGACTCCGCCAAGCCTGTCCTCTCCTCTGATCTCAGTGCCAAAGGTTCTAGTCAGCCGGCAGCTGCCGCCACCAGCGGTGGGGCTGCCAACAACGTCGACCCTTCCTCTGAGTCCCAGCAGTCCAGCGATGAGTACCAGATGTATTTCTACGACACCAAGGCCAAGGTTGGCGACATGGACAAGCGCAAGAAGGAGAAGTCAGATGAGCCCAATCTTTTTTCTGGATTGAAGAAAATGGAGAACGTTCAAGAGGTGAGATGTCTGTGTTGATCTATATTTTTTCCTGCTCAGATACTCCTTTTTTTAATTTTATTTATTTCACATTTCATTGTTCTTTTCGTTGTATAGGTTGGTTCTGTTTTGTTGGTATTTGTCTTGTCCTCTCCATCTTCTTTTTTCTGTGTTGTGTGTCCTGTCCATTTGCCCTTATGTTGTCTGCCTTGGACTTGTCTTAAGCCCGTACTTAACTGGGTGAATGTTTGTTCGCGAACCTAGTTGGGAGTATTCGGCGAACCTAGTTGGTTCTTAATTGGGCGAACTTTTCTTTGCAAACCTAGTTGGAAGTATTTGTCGAACTGCGATGAAGCTATATTTGGGGTGCAAAAAGCTTCGCTCAACATGTTCTGGGAACATTCGACGAACATTGCCTCTGATTGGCTGAGAGCAGAGCTCTCCTGTGGAGGAGGAAGAAATTAAAATACAAATGGATGACGGTGTCGCTAGATTCTTCACTCATTTCGGAGGCAATGGGTGAGGTGTGAGTGTCAGCCAAGGAAATAGCCAGGATGAGGCAATGGGTGGGGAGTGACTGTCAGCCGAGGAAATAGCCTACGTGAGGCAATGGGTGAGGAGTGACTGTCAGCCGAGGAAATAGCCTACGTGAGGCAATGGGTGAGGAGTGACTGTCAGCTGAGGAAATAGCCTACATGAGGCAATGGGTGGGGAGTGACTGTCAGCCGAGGAAATAGCCTACGTGAGGCAATGGGTGAGGAGTGACTGTCAGCCGAGGAAATAGCCAGTATGAGGCAATGGGTGGGGAGTGACTGTCGGCCAAGGAAATAGCCTACGTGAGGCAATGGGTGAGGAGTGACTGTCAACCGAGGAAATATCCTACATGAGGCAATGGGTGAGGAGTGACTGTCAGCCAAGGAAATAGCCTGCATGAGGCAATGGGTGGGGAGTGACTGTCGGCCAAGGAAATAGCCTGCATGAGGCAATGGGTGAGGAGTGACTGTCAGCCGAGGAAATAGCCTACATGAGGCAATGGGTGAGGAGTGACTGTCCGCCGAGGAGATGCTGTGCAGCTGCCCCAGTCCCAACCTCAGTGTTGGCTGTCCTGTGTTTCAGATCCTGTTTGCGCGAGCGGAGGCACTCCATGCCCATGGCCACACGAAGGAGGCGTGTCACCTGGCGCAGCAGCTTGCCGAGGAGATGCTGCTCCATCCTCCAGACCTGTTTGCCAACACCACTGGTGGCACCACCACACCAAAATGTGAGCACTGGGGCAAGTGGAAAGGGAGTTGAAGTTGGGGGGGGGGGGGGGGGGGGATGTTACTCCAACCTCTTGTCTGCCCTTCTTATGGGCAACTTGTTAATACCTATCACACATGCATGCACACACACACCATGAAAAATATACACAAACAGGTATAAATGCACACACATACATAACCACACACACAAGAATGTACACACACAAATGTGCACAAGCATGCACACGCACACACACACAGCTGTATGAATGTTTCCCAGTCTATGTAACACACACACACAGAACTTTTCGAACGTTTCCCAGTCTATGTAGTCAATGAGTTCTGTCCACTGTCCACAGCGAAGAAGAAGAAGGCGTTGAACACAATCTCCCTGCTGGCCAGTTCCACTCTGGCCAAGGCCTCGTTCCTGTGCAGCGTGCTGTCTGAGGACACGGAGTGTCACTACCTAGCCTTCAAGATCGGCATGTTTGGCATGGAGCTGGCACGGCCCCCTGCCTCCTGCAAGGCTCTAGAGGTGACCCTTTGATCCTTTGTTGGTGTTGTTGTTGGTGGTCTTGTGTCCGTCGTCACCACCATGTTGAAGATAGACATGTTTTGTGTCCGATCATCACCACCTTGTTGAAGATAGACATGTTTTGTGTCTGATCATCACTTCCTTGTTCAAGATAGGCATGTTTTGTGCCTGATCATCACCACCTGATCATCACCGCCTTGTTCAAGATAGGCATGTTTTGTGTGGAGCCTTGGGGGTTAGAACTGTGTTGTTGATAATAGTATTTTGTATGGATGGACCCATACTGACCCATGGTGGTATAGATGTTGTATGGACAAACCCATGGTGGTGTAGATGTTGTATGGACAAACCCATGGTGGTGTAGATGTTGCATGGACAAACCCATGGTGGTGTAGATGTTGCATGGACAAACCCATGGGGGTGTAGATGTTGCATGGACAAACCCATGGTGGTGTAGATGTTGCACTGACACACCCAGTGGAGCGGTTAGTAGTTTGTTTTTGGAAACTTTATAAATAAAATCCATAAGCCGGGTCATGCTGACATAAGGGGCCATCACCTGTGGGTCACACAACGGTGTTTTCTGTTCCCAGGTCAAGCTGGCCTACCAGGAGTCTGAGCTACTGCAGCTGCTGAAGAAGATTCCCCTTGGTCACATGATGATGGACGAGCTGCAGGCGCGGGCAGAGCAGCTTCGGGATGGAACACTTAAGTCTCGGGGTGACGCACTTCTGCCACTGACCTTGGCGACCTTCATCTTTGAGGCCCTGTGTCTGCCATGTAAGTGAAGGGTTGATTTCAGTGATGTTAGAAGTGAGCGCTGTTGCTTGCGGTACCACCACCACCACCCCCAGCCCCCCACCACCCTATTGTCTGCCTAAGTTTTGACTTAAAGATAACTCCACACTGTGTTTGGTGCAAGGAAGAGATTTTTATATCAGGCAGTGGTAGCACATTGCTTTGAACAAGTCAAAACCCTTAGAAAAAACTCAAAACCTCTGACACTCTAGCTCTTATTATGTGGCACAGAATCTGGTTTTCTCTTCCTGTTAAGGCAGATTCTCTCTCTCTCTCTCTCTCTCTCTCTCTCTCTCTCTCTCTCTCTCTCTCTCTCTCTCTCTTCTCTCTCATTTTGCACAGTTGCTGATTCCCAGATAAATGTTTGTCTTTCTCTGTCTCTGTCTCTCTCTCTCTGTCTCCTTCTCTCTCTGTCTGTCTCTGTCTCTGTCTGTCTGTCTGTCTGTGTCTGTCTCTGTCTGTCTGTGTCTGTCTGTCTGTCTGTCTGTCTGTCTGTCTGTCTGTCTGTCTCTCTCTCTCTCTCTCTTCTCTCTCTCTCTCTCTCTCTCTCTCTCTCTCTCTCTCTCTCTCTCTCTCATTTTGCACAGTTGCTGATTCCCAGATAAATGTTTGTTTTTCCCATTCCCTACACTGCTTGATGACCAGGCCGATGTTTGTGGTGTTGTCAGTGCACTCTGTGGCGGATGAAAAGCTTGGGTTTGAGGCGGCAGTGACGGCTCTGGGACTGAAGGCCAACATCTCAGAGGCAGAACACCCCCTGCTGTGCGAAAGTATACGTCGCCAGAGAGGAGAGCTAGCCATCGCCATGCTTGTTCACTATAAGGACGACATCGTCAAACTCAGCAAGGTGAGATAACCTTTCTCTTATTTCTCAGCAGATCATTTTCTGTTGTTCTCCTGCTGATCGTGGACTTCTTGTTCTCCAGCAGATCATGGACTTGGGTTTCTCCAGCAGATCATGGACTTGTTTGTTCTCCAGCAGATCATGGACTTGGTGTTCTCCAGCAGATCATGGACTTGGTGTTCTCCAGCAGATCATGGACTTGTTCTCCAGCAGATCATGGACATGTTCCCCAGCAGATCATGGACTTGTTCTCCAGCAGATCATGGATATGTTCCCCAGCAGATCATGTCCAGGTTGTTGACCATCTGATCATGTACAGGTTGTCATCATATCATGGACATGTTCCCAGTTAGGTTGTGGACAGGATGTTCACCATCCGATCATGCACAGGTTGTTAACCATCCGATCACGTACAGGTGGTTAACCATCAGATCATGTACAGGTTGTTCGCCATCATATCATGGACATGTTCCCAATTAGGTTGTGGACAGGATGTTCACCATCAGATCATGCACAGGTTGTTAACCATCCGATCACGTACAGGTGGTTAACCATCAGATCATGTACAGGTTGTTCGCCATCATATCATGGACATGTTCCCAATTAGGTTGTGGACAGGATGTTCACCATCAGATCATGACAGGTTGTTACCATCCGATCACGTTGTGGACAGGATGTTAACCATCAGATCATGTACAGGTTGTTCGCCATCATATCATGGACATGTTCCCAATTAGGTTGTGGACAGGATGTTCACCATCAGATCATGTACAGGTTGTTCGCCATCATATCATGGACATGTTCCCAATTAGGTTGTGGACAGGATGCGCAGGTTGTTACCCAACAGATCATGGAGACATTGTTGTCTAGCAAGACAAAAGTCCAAACTGGCCCCTTTTGTTGGATGTGAGGGGATCTGTTGTGTGACTAAACACAACACATTTTGTCCGCTGCAAATCGTGGACAAGCTGCTGGGTGAGGAAGTTGAATACCAGTGCAGTACGAGTTATGACTAAACCAAAGACATTTCTGCTCCTACAGATCATGGACAAGCTGCTAGACAAGGAAGTCAACACCCAGTACAAGGCCCCCAGCCTAGTCACCTACCTCAATTCACGTTCCTCGGCTTCCTCCTCTGCCTCCACCGCTGCGGCCATGGCTGCCACAGCCCACCCTCATCTCCACCCTCACCCCAGCACCCAGAGCTCCGTCCACACCGATGGTTCATCCTCCGGTGGCCTGGCGACGTCATCGTCTCGGGCCTTTTCCACCACAGCAGCGCGGCCCCATCCAGGCGCCGGCTCACACCACCCGCACGGCTCAGACCGGGGACTGGGTGGAGGGCCCGGGCCAGCGGGGAGAGACTCGGAGGCAGCAGCAGACACTGAGTCCAGCAACGACGTGACTCCCACCCAGTCGCTGCCCTCCAGCAACAGCGGCAGCACCAGCGGCCTGCTTAGTGGCGGCAGCGGCAATGGAGGAGCCAGGCCCAAGACCACCTATTCTCTCAGGTACAACAGGTGGGTCCCTTTGGCTTATTCCATTGCTGCACACCTACCTATTCTCTCAGGTACAACAGGTGGGTCCCTTTGGCTTATTCCATTGCTGCATTATCACCTGTTCCTTCAGCTGAGGTAGAGCGTGTTAGTCCCTTTGGCTTGTTGCATTGCTGCACACTTACCTGTGCTCTCATGTACAACAGGTAGGTCCCTTTGGCTTATTCCATTGCTGCATTATCACCTGTTCCTTCAGTTAAGGTAGAGCATGTTAGAGCAAGGTGTCTGTAACGATCAGTGTAGTGGGCTGTTGGACTCTCCCAAAGAAAGGGGAAAGGTGTCTGTAACGATCACTGAATCAGTGTAGTGGGCTGTTGGACTCTCCCAAAGAAAGGGGAAAGGTGTCTGTAACGATCACTGAATCAGTGTAGTGGGCTGTTGGACTCTCCCAAAGAAAGGGGAAAGGTGTCTGTAACGATCACTGAATCAGTGTAGTGGGCTGTTGGACTCTCCCAAAGAAAGGGGAAAAGTGTCTGTAACGATCACTGAATCAGTGTAGTGGGCTGTTGGACTCTCCCAAAGAAAGGGGAAAGGTGTCTGTAACGATCACTGAATCAGTGTAGTGGGCTGTTGGACTCTCCCAAAGAAAGGGGAAAGGTGTCTGTAACGATCAGTGTGAGATTGTGCAGCCAGCCAGGCAGGACAAAACGTGAATGCTGCAATTGTCTGGATCACAACAAATGTGGTACAGGTCTGACTTGGCACACTTCTGGTGCATATTGACTGCTGTACAGTCATGCTACTTTCTGTGACCAGGGCTACATTTTAAGGTCAGTCTGGCATCATATAGATGCAGAAACTGAAAGTTGCATATCTTGGTAAGTTCATACTGGTCAAGATCAAACTTTGTATAGCTCTTATTGTCTTAGTACATGGACTAGATGATGTATAGCTGCCATTTGTATACATATTGTAAGGAAGATAATTTAAATGATGCATTTTCTGTTTCAACAAAAACCTTAACATTTGGTTTTGATTTTGTCTTTGTTTCTTTGAGGTGTTTTGATCTTTGTAGTTTGAATGATGCTTTGCATTTTCATACCTGTTTTACTACTTTTTATGGTCTTGGTCACAATGTCGGAAAGGTTAAACTCACTCAGACCAAGACTGCTGTCACCGTTTAGACGGTTCAAGGAAGACAGTAAGTTGTATTTGCCCATTTTGAAGGCTAATTGTCCGAGTAGTTGCTCTTCTTCAGTTATTGTTACATGGTGTGTAAGTTTATAGAAAGATTAGTCCCTGCTGAATGTTCAGACACACAGCTGACTGGCATTTAAACTAATTAAAGTGCTTCACTTTGAATTACATGTATCATGGGCCATTGTTATAGCGAAGCAGATAACCAATTTTGGGCCTGAGTTGTCTGAGCATTAACTTTCAGTTTGTCTTATGCTGTTCCCAGATCAAGCTGGCTTACCAGGAGTTTGTATTATACTGGTGTCATTATTGTGCATAGTTTTGTGTACGTTTGTTTGCTTCGGGTGAAAGGCGTTGTGAAGAGATGTGAATAGTTTATGGTGTTCAGTGTGGTGTTTGACAAGGTGTAGCACTAGCAGCGTTGTGGAGAGACCCAGAAGGCTCGTGTTTGTTGTGCTGGTGTTTGTTGTGCTGTTTGTCGAGGTAGTGTGAAGAGTGGATGTCTGTTGCACAGTGGGAAGGATACGGACAGCTCGGCCCTGGAGGAGGAAGGGGACGATCTCAAGGCGCTGGAAGCCAAGATACGCTGCCTGGGCATGAAAAAGAAGCCTTCACAAGGTACACACTTTATTGGTGGGGATGTAAACTGTACTGTAAACCGGGCTCAGATGTTCCCAGGGCTGTAAACTGGGCTCAGACCCATGTTCCTTGTACTGTAAACTGTCTCAGACCTGTGTTCCTTGGACACAGGACTCAGACCCATGTTCTTTGTACACAGGACTCAGACCCATGTTCCCTGTAATGTAAACTGGTCACAGACCCATGTTCCTTGTGCTGTAAACTGTCTCAGACCTGTGTTCCATGTACACAGGACTCAGACCCATGTTCCCTGTAATGTAAACTGGTCACAGACCCATGTTCCTTGTGCTGTAAACTGTCTCAGACCTGCGTTCCTATTACACAGGACTCAGACCCATGTTCCCTGTAATGTAAACTGGTCACAGACCCATGTTCCTTGTGCTGTAAACTGTCTCAGACCTGTGTTCCTATTACACAGGACTCAGACCCATGTTCCCTGTAATGTAAACTGGACACAGACCCATGTTCCTTGTAATGTAAACTGTCTCAGACCTGTGTTCTTATTACACAGGACTCAGACCCATGTTCCCTGTAATGTAAACTGGGTTCAGACCCATGTTCCTTGTACTGTAAACTGGCTCAGACCTGTGTTCCTTGTACACAGGACTCAGACCCATGTTCCCTGTAATGTAAACTGGGCTCAGACCCATGTTCCCAGTACTGTAAACTGGGCTTATACCCATGTTCCCTTTACTGTGAACTGGTCTCAGACAAATGTTCCCAGTACTGTAAACTGGGCTTAGACACTTGTTCCTTGTACTGTAAACTATCTGAGACCTGTGTTCTCAGACCCTTGTTCCCAGTACTGTAAACTGTGCTCATGTTCTCTGTTATGTAAACTGCACTCAGACCTGTGCTCCTTGTACTGTAAAGTGGACTCAGACACGTACGTGTTCCCTGAGCTCAAAATGGTGTTTCTTGTAAACTCAGCTCACATCAGTGTTTCCTTTAATGTAAACTGGGCTCAGACCCATATTTTTTGGTCATGTAAACTGGGCTGAGACTCGTGTTAACTAATTTGTAAACTGGGTTTAGACCCATGTTCCCTGTAATGTAAAGTTGTCTCAGACTCATGTTCTTTGTAATGTAAATAGACCTACGTTCTCTGTAATGTAAACTGGACTCAGCCCCCTGTTTTCCGCAATGTAAACTGGACTCAGCCCCCTGTTTTCCGCAATGTAAACTGGACTCAGCCCCCTGTTTTCTGCAGTGTAAACTGGACTCAGCCCCATGTTTTCCGCAGTGTAAACTGGACTCAGCCCCATGTTTTCCACAGTATAAACTGGACTCGGCCCCCTGTTTTCCACAGTGTAAACAGGACTCAGCCGCCTGTTTTCCGCAGTGTAACAGGACTCGGCCCCCTGTTTTCTGCAATGTAAACAGGACTCAGCCCCCTGTTTTCGGCAATGTAAACTGGAAGTTTGCTGCTTGCCCCCTTTGCAGGCATGGCCAGCATTGACAGCAGTGCCCCAGAGACAACTTCCAGCGACAACTCACCGACGTTGGTGCGTCGTAACTTTGGCAAGCACCAGGGGCCCGGGTCGGACAGCGGCAGCAGCGGAGAGAGCGATTCACTCGGCTCCTCCAGCTCTGGGGACAAGGTGGCCAGGACTGCTCACCGGGACAATGAGAGGTGAGGGTTAGTCAGGACTGCTCACCGGGACAGTGAGAGGTGAGGGTTAGTCAGGACTGCTCACGGGGACGATGAGAGGTGAGGGTTAGTGACAGTGAGGGGTGAGGGTTAGTCAGGACTGCTCACCGTGACAATGACAGGTGAGGGTTAGACAGGACTGCTCACTGGGACAATGAGAGGTGAGGGTTAGTGACAGTGAGGGGTGAGGGTTAGGACTGCTCACCGTGACAATGACAGGTGAGGGTTAGACAGGACTGCTCACCGTGACAATGACAGGTGAGGGTTAGACAGGACTGCTCACTGGGACAGTGAGAGGTGAGGGTTAGACAGGACTGCTCACTGGGACAGTGAGAGGTGAGGGTTAGACAGGACTGCTCACCATGACGATGAGAGGTGAGGGTTAGACAGGATTGTTCACCATGACAATGACAGGTCGGGGTTAGTCAGGACTGCTCACCGTGACAATGAGAGGTGAGGGTTAGGCGGTTCGGAGTAAATAATTTGGTGTTTTATGTCCAGTCATCCATTACGGTTATATCAGGGCGAAGGCAGTCAGGACTGCACATCATGACAATGAGATAGTGATAGTGAGAGAATTGTGACTGAGATCAAAGCTTGGTCAGAACAGTGATAGTGAGAGATTAGGGGTTGGTCAGGGCTGTGATAGAGATAAAGTGTCAGTCAGAACTGTGATAGAATGGTGATAGTGAGAGATTAGGGGTTGGTCAGGGCTGTGATAGAGATAAAATGTCAGTCAGAACTGTGATAGAATGGTGATAGTGAGAGATTAGGGATTGGTAAGGGTGGTGATGTATAGATAAATGGTTGGTCAGAACAGTGATAGAGATAAAGGGTTGGTCAGAACAGTGATAGAGATAAAGGGTTGGTCAGAACAGTGATAAAGGGTTGGTCAGAATGGTGACAGTGAGAGATAAGGGGTTGGTCAGATGGGTGACAGTGAGAGATAAGAGGTTGGTCAGGTGGGTGACAGTGAGAGATAAGAGGTTGGTCAGATGGTGACGTAGAGATAAGGGGTTGGTCAGTGGGTGACAGTGAGAGATAAGGGGTTGGTCAGATGGTGACAGTGAGAGATAAGGGTTGGTCAGGTGGGTGACAGTGAGAGATAAGGGGTTGGTCAGTGGGTGACAGTGAGAGATAAGGGGTTGGTCAGGTGGGTGACAGTGAGAGATAAGGGGTTGGTCAGATGGGTGACAGTGAGAGATAAGGGGTTGGTCAGGTGGGTGACAGTGAGAGATAAGGGTGGTCAGATGGGTGACAGTGAGAGATAGGGTTGGTCAGGGGGTGACTGAGAGATAAGGGTTGGTCAGGTGGGTGACAGTGAGAGATAAGAGGTTGGTCAGGTGGGTGACAGTGAGAGATAAGAGGTTGGTCAGGTGGTGACAGTGGAGATAAGAGGTTGGTCAGGTGGTGACAGTGAGAGATAAGGGTTGGTCAGTGGTGACAGTGAGAGATAAGGGTTGGTCAGGTGGTGACAGTGAGAGATAAGGGGTTGGTCAGGTGGGTGACAGTGAGAGATAAGGGGTTGGTCAGGTGGGTGACAGTGAGAGATAAGGGTTGGTCAGATGGGTGACAGTGAGAGATAAGAGGTTGGTCAGGTGGGTGACAGTGAGAGATAAGAGGTTGGTCAGGTGGGTGACAGTGAGAGATAAGAGGTTGGTCAGGTGGGTGACAGTGAGAGATAAGGGGTTGGTCAGGTGGGTGACAGTGAGAGATAAGGGGTTGGTCAGGTGGGTGACAGTGAGAGATAAGGGGTTGGTCAGGTGGGTGACAGTGAGAGATAAGGGGTTGGTCAGGTGGGTGACAGTGAGAGATAAGGGGTTGGTCAGGGCTGTGCACCATGGAAATGGGAGGTGGGGATTGATCAGAACAGTGCATCACAACAAGGAAAAGGAAGCGGTTGATCAGGACTACCCCAGGGTGGCCAGAAAGAGGCGTCATGATGACGAGAGGTTCACACATGCATGCTGTGTTTCAGCCCCCTCACTCCGTACATGGCGCGAATGTTGCCCCAGCAGCTGTTGGCCGACAACCGAATGTCCTCCACCGGCATCAAGGGACTGAGGTCAGTGGCTGCTCGGCGCTTTCTTCTTTTCCTCCTGCTACTGGCTGTCTGTCACTTTCGCGTTCTGCTGTCTCCGCTCCCTCCTCCTTTCCTGTCAGTCAGTTCATCTGCCTGCGTGCGTAGTTTGCCGTCACAGACCATCCCAGGAAAGGCCTAAAGATCCCTGGCTGCAGACCAGCTGCTTTGTGGGCTGTAGGGCAGGAACTGTAGACACCGGAAGGCTTAAACGCTTCAGCTGCAGACCTGCGGTAGGCG
The DNA here is from genome assembly GCA_018857735.1 of Alviniconcha marisindica. Classification (NCBI taxonomy): domain Eukaryota; kingdom Metazoa; phylum Mollusca; class Gastropoda; family Provannidae; genus Alviniconcha; species Alviniconcha marisindica. The sequence goes on along the minus strand of JABMCL010001116.1, from coordinate 5,438 downwards.
CTACTTGTGATGGTCTGCTGTGTGTGGGTACAACTTCTGGGTGTACAGACAGAAAGGACGTGTGGGTGCACAGGTACAACTTTGGGTGGCATTTTTTTGTGTGGGTGTACAGTACAGGTGCAGGTTTTGATGATGTTTTTGTAGGTGTGTAGGTTCAGTTTTTTTTAATGGGTGTGCAAGTACAGCTTCTGAGGGTGGTTTTTTTGATGTGCAGGGGGAAAAACTGATGATGTTTTTTGTGGATTTGCAGGTACTACTTTTGATGGTGTTATTGTGGGTTTGCAGGTACAACTTTTGATGGTGTTATTGTGGGTTTGCAGGTACAACTTTTGCTGGCGTTATTGTGGGTTTGCAGGTACAACTTTTGATGGTGTTATTGTAGGTTTGCAGGTACAATTTTTGATGGTGTTATTGTGGATTTGCAGGTACAACTTTTGATGATGTTATTGTGGATTTGCAGGTACAACTTTTGATGGTGTTATTGTGGGTTTGCAGGTACAACTTTTGATGGTGTTATTGTGGGTTTGCAGGTACAACTTTTGCTGGCGTTATTGTGGGTGTGAAGGTACAACTTTTGATGGCATTATTGTGGGTGTGAAGGTACAACTTTTGCTGGCATTACTGTGGGTGTGAAGGTACAACTTTTGCTGGCGTTATTGTGGGTGTGAAGGTACAACTTTTGATGGCATTATTGTGGGTGTGAAGGTACAACTTTTCATGGTATTATTGTGGGTGTGAAGGGACAACTTTTCATGGTGTTGTTGTGGGTTTGCAGGTACAAAGGCAAGACTCGCATCATGCCAACAGTGCCGAACCAGCCAAGTGAGGCGTCAGCGCACTTCATGTTTGAGTTGGCCAAGACGGTGCTGCTCAAGGCAGGGGGCAGCAGCGCCACCTCCCTCTTCACCCAGCCCTCCTCTTCCACGCCCCACGCTGGACCCCACCGCCACCTGCATCTCTGCGCTTTTCAGATCGGCCTGTACGCCCTGGGGCTCAGCAACTGTGTCTCTCCCAACTGGCTGTCACGCACCTACTCTTCACATGTCTCCTGGATTGCTGGTCAGTGTGCACTTTGTCTTCAGGCACGGCAGTTGTCTGTGAAAATGAAGTTTACATGGCAATGAAACAGACTTTTGGTGGAGAGGGGAAAAAAATGTCCACACAGATACAACATGATTAGTAAACACTGTACTTTTTATATCTCTGACAGGAGTAGTGATTACTTTCCGTATCTGTAACAGGATTAGTGAACACTCTATGTCTGACAGGAGTAGTGATTACTTTCCATACGTGTAACAGGATTAGTGAACACAAGATTGTGTCTTTGCCTTGCTGCAGGCCAAGCCATGGAGATCGGCAGTGCTGCTGTACGCATCATCATCGACACGTGGGAAGGGCACTTAACTCCTCCAGAGGTTGCCTCCCTTGCTGATCGGGCGTCCAGGGGTCGTGATCCCACCATGGTGCGCGTGGCTGCAGAGCTTGCTCTGTCGTGTCTGCCTCATGCGCACGCCTTGAACCCATCAGAGGTAAGTTGTGCCGCCAGACTAGCAGTAGTTAGGATTTACAGTGCCATGCCCCCTCTGAACCCTGCCTCATTAAAAAAAAAAATGAAATAATCTCATCCATGTTTATGTTGCTGTTGTTTGTGTGCGTGCATGCATGTGTGTCTGTGCCTGTGAGTGAGTGTGTGTGTGCGTCCGATATTTACTATGTGCTGTCCATTTTATATATATATAATTGTGTTGTTTGGTTCATTACGTAAGTATATTCGCCTTCCTCAGTGGCTGGTTACATTACGTTATCCTATTTGTGTGTCCAGGTTCATCAAGCACTGTACCAGTGTCGTGATGTTACATTATCCTCTTTGTGTGTCCAGGTTCAGCGAGTGTTGTACCAGTGCCATGATGTTACATTATCCTTTGTGTGTCCAGGTTCAGCGAGCGTTGTACCAGTGCCATGATGTTACATTATCCTTTGTGTGTCCAGGTTCAGCAAGCGTTGTACCAGTGCCATGATGTTACATTATCCTTTGTGTGTCCAGGTTCAGCGAGCGCTGTACCAGTGCCATGATGTTACATTATCCTTTGTGTGTCCAGGTTCAGCGAGCGCTGTACCAGTGCCATGATGTTACATTATCCTTTGTGTGTCCAGGTTCAGCGAGCGCTGTACCAGTGCCATGATGTTACATTATCCTTTGTGTGTCCAGGTTCAGCGAGCGCTGTACCAGTGCCATGATGTTACATTATCCTTTGTGTGTCCAGGTTCAGCGAGCGCTGTACCAGTGCCGTGAGCAGAGCTGGGACATGCTGGAGCGGGCCTGTCAGGCTGTGGAGCAGGCGGCTGAAGGAGGCGGGGTCTTCCCAGAAGTCCTCTTCGAGGTGGCACGCCATTGGTATGAAATGGCCGAGGAGACTGGCCCGGCCAATCCCACAGGAGAGGTGGTGCCAGGGAACGGGTCGCAGTCGCCAGCCACCTCACAGAGACGGGAGTCTGAGAGTCCATCCGTCGGGGCGGCCTTAGCTATGCCTCAGGTGGGTGGTGTCAGACTTTGGGGTGTCTAGTAGCACCTATGTGCATGCCTGCCTGTATGGATTCAGGGGGGTGGGTGGGAGGGGGGGGGGGGGGGGGAAGGCAAGAAGAAAAAAAGTGCATTCATGGGGGAGTGGCAGGGGGGAGAATAAGAAGGAACAAAGGGGATATAATCACTATGCATTTTAAGACAAATCAAACCGGTTGCTGGTAAGTAATTCTATTTATTTGCATAAAATGATTTATACCTTTTTATTTTTTACTGCTCATGCAGTGTGTTTCACAAGCAAGTCTTCATTTTGAATGCTGTTTCATGTATGCAGTGTATTTGGAACTGAAAAGTTGATTTGTTAAGAGAAGCAGTGGTGTGGAGGAGGTAGTTTGGGAAGGTAATGTGTAAACATCAAGTTAATTGCGCGAGGTGATTACTTGCTGCTGACGGTAAGGGCAGTTTGACTGCAGCTGGTTGTCGTCCTTGCAATGCTGCTGCCGTGCTGCATGACCTGAGGTGGCGCTGCTGATGTGCAGGTCAGCAACGCCGTGGTGGTGGAGCGCTCCAGCCCAGTGTCGCTGGCCACCGTGCACTACACCCAGCCCACAGCCGTGGCGGTGGCCGCAGGGGTGGTGACGCAGGCCCAACCCACGTCCAGCACGCAGCTCCTGACCCACACGTCCAGTCCCCTGGCTCAGGCTGTGGTGCTGCCCTACCCCCTGCCCCAAGGGGCGCCACACGCTGCCGGCCAAATCCAGGCTGGAGCCTACATACCTGCCGCCTACAACTATGTGAGTAACCCGACTTTGGGGTGGTGTCCCTTCCCCTGCCAAGGAAAATGCTGCATTTCATGCATCACTGGCCGACTGTAGACCCCAGAGTATAGCCCACGTCACGGGACAGCTGTAGGCCCCAGAGTATAGCCCACGTCACTGGACAGCTGTAGGACCCAGAGCATAGCCCACGTCACTGGCCATCTGTAGGACCCAGAGCATAGCCCGCATCACGGGCCATCTGTAGGCCCCAGAGGATAGCCCGCGTCACTGGCCGGCTGTAGGCCCCAGAGTATAGCTTGCGTCACTGGACAGCTGTAGGCCCCAGAGCACAGCCCGTGTCACTGGCCATCTGTAGGCCCCAGAGTATAGCTTGCGTCACTGGCCATCTGTAGGCCCCAGAGGATAGCCCACGTCAGTGGCTGGCTGTAGGCCCCAGAGCATAGCCCGTCACTGGACAGCTGCTGTAGGCCCCGGAGCATAGCCCCTGTCACTGGACAGCTGCTGTAGGCCCCGGAGCGTAGCCCCTGTCACTGGACAGCTGCTGTAGGCCCCGGAGCATAGCCCCTGTCACTGGACAGCTGCTGTAGGCCCCGGAGCATAGCCCCTGTCACTGGACAGCTGCTGTAGGCCCCGGAGCATAGCCCCTGTCACTGGACAGCTGCTGTAGGCCCCGAGCATAGCCCCTGTCACTGGACAGCTGCTGTAGGCCCCGGAGCATAGCCCCTGTCACTGGACAGCTGCTGTAGGCCCCGAGCATAGCCCCTGTCACTGGACAGCTGCTGTAGGCCCCAGAGCATAGCCCCTGTCACTGGACAGCTGCTGTAGGCCCCAGAGCATAGCCCCTGTCACTGGACAGCTGCTGTAGGCCCCAGAGCATACCCGTCCTGGACAGCTGCTGTAGGCCCCTGAGCATAGCCCCTGATCACTGGACAGCTGCTGTAGGCCCCAGAGCATAGCCTGGACAGCTTGTCAGGCCCCTGAGCATAGCCTAAGTCAGCTGTGTATGCAGTTTCTGTGTGCTGATCCTGGAAACCGTGTGTGTGGAGTTCATGTGTTTGTCATGGTTCCTGGTTAATTACCTAAGTGTTTGTGTTCAGTTTCTGTGTGCTGATCCTGGAAACCGTGTGTGTGGAGTTCGTGTGTTTGTCATGGTTCCTGGTTAATTACCCAGGTGTTTGTGTTCAGTTCCTGTGTGCTGATCCTGGTTACCTGCCTCAGGGTGTGCTGTTCTTGTGTCTTCTTGTCATTGTTCCTGCTTAAGTTACAGACTAAGTTTGTGTGTCAGTTTGTTTTCAGGTTAACAGACTAAGTTTGTGTGTCACTAGTTTTTTGTTTTCAGGTTAACAGACTAAGTTTGTGTGTCCAGTTTGTTTTCAGGTTAACAGACTAAGTTTGTGTGTACTGTCATTGTTTTCAGGTTAACAGACTAAGTTTGTGTGTCCAGTTTGTTTTCAGGTTAACAGACTAAGTTTGTGTGTACTGTTTTGTTTTCAGGTTAACAGACTAAGTTTGTGTGTCCAGTTTGTTTTCAGGTTAACAGACTAAGTTTGTGTGTCCAGTTTGTTTTCAGGTTAATGGACTAAGTTTGTGTGTCCAGTTGGTTTTCTGGTTAATGGACTAAGTTTGTGTGGCCAGTTGGTTTTCAGGTTAACAGACTAAGTTCGTGTGTCCAGTTGGTTTTCAGGTTAACAGACTAAGTTTGTGCATCCAGGTGGTTTTCAGGTTAACAGACTAAGTTTGTGTGTACTGTTTGTTTTCAGGTTAACAGACTACATTTGTGTGTACTGTTTGTTTTCAGGTTAACAGACTTAAGTTTGTGTGTACTGTTTGCTTTCAGGTCAACAGACTAAGCTTGTGTGTCCATTGTTTCCAGGTTAACAGACTAAGTTTGTGTGTGCTGTTTCTTTTCAGTTTAACAGACTACATTTGTGGGCACAGTTTGTTGGCAGGTTAACAGGCTAAGTTTGCGTACAGTTTGTGTGTCTGTCATTATTCCTGTTTACATAAACATATGTATGCAGTTTGTGTGTCTGTTGTTATTCCTGTTTCCGTAAACATATGTATGCAGTTTGTGTGTCTGTCTGCCGTGGTTCCTGGTTATCTGACTAAGTGCGTGTATGCAGTTTGTGTCTGTCCTG